>VMDO01022825.1:0-32793 GCA_007922755.1 Pedetes capensis | reverse complement strand
TGTTGTTGTTACGTGCCATCGAGTTGGTATCTGACTCATAGCAACCCTCACAGGGTTTTCAATGGCTGACTGTTTCAGGATTGCCTTGGGAGTGGATTGCCAGGTCCTTCTCCCATGTTTGTGGTGCTGGGAATCGAACTCGGGACCTCAGAGACTGCAGCGCAGAGCTCTACTAACTGAGCTAAATTCCAGTCCCATCTATCTATCTATCTATCTATCTATCTATCTATCTATCTATCTATCTATGGCTGGGGTTTAGCTCAATTGGAAGAGCACCACTCTACACTCTCTGAGGCCCTTGGTTCAATCCCCAGCACTACAACAGTGGGAAAAGGACATGGCAATTCACTCCTAAAGCAATCAGCCTTTTAAACTCCTGAAACAGTCAGCCTTTGAAAACCCTATGAGGGTCTCTATGAGTCTGACTCAACTCCACAGCCCCTAACAACAACAAAGGTACACATACTCACACACAAGCTAGCCTTTGTGTCACATATTAGTTAGAATAGAATTGGTCATGCTGTCCTAACAAACTTAAAATCTCAGTGGCTTAACCCAATAAAACTTTATTTTCTGATCAAAGTATATACCCATGTTTGGATAACGTGGGGCTTAACCCACACTCTCGCTTAGGAACTCAGGCTATAAGGGGCTCTACTCTGTGGTGGCTGCAAAATCTAAAACCTTTGAATCACCATGGCATAGGAAAAGACATCCTGGAAAAATGAACATGCAAAGCATCACCTTAGCCCTATAAGCTCTGATTTACCTTGTATTCATTAGAACTAGTTTTAATGCTGTACTGAATTTCAAGGAGGCCAGTAATCATACCTTCTAGGTGTATAGAAGTAGAAAGTAATTAGATACGTGTGAAAAATGTGTCAAATGTCTATCACATGGAAAAAACTGCCTACTTGAAAAACAAAACCAAATAATTTTCTTGTGTGCATAAGTTAGGGTAACTCTGTTGTTGTTAGGTGCCATCAAGTCAGTATCCGACTCATAGCGACCCTCGATACAACAAGGAAAATACTATTCAGTGCTTCTCTGGTATTCATAGGGTTTTCAATGGTGGATTGATTTTTGTGAGTGGATTGTTGGGTCTTTCTCCCAAGCCTCCAGCACCTGGTGTTCCCAGGCAGTCTCCCATCCAAGTACTAACCAGGCTTGACCCTGCTTAGCTTCTGAGATCTGATGGGATCAGATGCCACAGGGCTATGGCTGCAGGCAGGGTAACTTTAGTGGCTATAAAAAGCAATTCCTAAATTTCACTGGCTTAACATAAAAATTTATTGTTTGTTCATGTGATGGCATAATGCAAATGGTAGGAAGTCCCTGCTCCAAGTAGTGATATCATAAATTCAAGGCCTTACCATTTTGTGACTGAAAAATGACAATAAAGAAGTGGTAGTATTTTACTTCTGGAGTAAGAGTAGGATGGGTAACATGGTCAAGTCAATTGTTTTGTCCTACAGGTAAGGTTTAGTCCCTTAAAAGTTAGAAGGATGGCTCAGCATTAACACCCTTAATCTGAAGAACTGCTCAATTGCACTTTTTTTCCAGGGGTAGAAAATAGCATGCAGATACCTAAACAATTTGGGGAAGAATAACATAGTTATTCTAGCTCATTTAATTTCTGGAAAGATGTGTCATAAAAAAGAGTAATTTAGAGTTTTATACAGAAAAATTATCACCTCAGCTTCTCTTCCTTACTTTCTATCTCCCTTGCTTTTAAGTTACTTTTAAACCTTTCAGCCAGTTCAGCACATTTGCTATTACTATGGCTGAGATAGTATTTGATATTTCCTGTGTCGTTGATTTAAACTGTGCAATTATTCAGCATCAACAGCTTGAAGTTTAGGGCTATTTGTTCTTCCCTTTCTTAAACAAAAGTTAGCCTAGATTAGTATTTAAAAATTTATAAACAGCTTGCAGTTTCAAAATAAAATAAGATCCAAGAAGTTCCCACCAGGATTTACATGGAATGATGTGAAGACATTTACATATTCCATAGAACTCAGAAAAATATGTAAAAATCTCTTTCAGAACTACCTTATCTTGAAGGTTAGAAGTTGATTCGAGATAGTTCTGGACTCATTTGAGCAATTCTTCATTCTTGCTCTGGTTCAGCCATAAATTACCTTTCTAACTTTGGGCAAGAATTGTCTACTAGAACATTTGCAGCCCCTTTAGCTCTAATGGGCTGTGATTTGTTGTCTATACTGGTGTAAAGCAAGAAGAAACATTTATTGTGGTCTTGTAGCTTCTAGAGTTTTACTGTACAACCAAAACCTTATATCCGAAATAACTAACTGGTAATCTGTAGCCATAGTTTTCATTCTGTTGCAGTTGGTTGAATTTAATTGTTGCGCTGATTTTCAATGTCTAAAATTCCCTGATGGCAAGTTTCCTGCTTCTCAGTGCTGTATATTCCCCCATCCTTTAGTTAGTTGCAAGGGAAAAAGCAGAATAACTGAACAAAAACACTTTGGGAGCCCAATTTTACAGTCTATTTAAACAAATAACCTATGTCTTAGCACTAGAAAACTTGACCAAGAATGATAATCTTCTAATTGAAGTAAAAAGAGGATTACAAGTAATATAAGAACAAAGAAAGGCAATGACAAAGCAAAATAAAAATCCATCCATAAGTTCTGGGATCAAAGTGAAACACGTGGCCAGTTCAACCATTAGGCATCATACAACCTGATGTCCTAATACAGTACATGAACCTAATAGGATAGATCCCCCATTTATCTGTCAGCTTGTTGTGCTGTGGGGCTTGTATGTTGCTGTGATTCTGAAAGCTATGCCACTGGTATTTAAATACCAGCAGGGCCACCCAGAATGGACAGGATTCAACTGAGCTTCCAGACTAAGACAGACTAGGGAGAAGAACCCAGCAGCCCCATCCTGAAACAATTAGCCATTGAAACCCTATAAATAGCATAGAAACACTGTCAGATATAGTGCTAGAAAAATGAAAGACCCCCATTCCCTGGCTTGAAGGCATTCAAAAAAAGACTGGGGAAGAGTTATCTCCACAAAATAGAGTCGACTTTAATGCTGGGAATGGAGAAAAGCACTTGGACCTTCTTTTGCTATTGTGGCATAACTCAAAATGAGAAGAAATATAGTGTCTAAAACAATGGTTCAAACATAAAAAAGATTATGTGCATGGCACAGTGTTGAATAGTGTTTCATTCTGTGGTGCATAGGGTTGCCATGAGTTGGATGCAACTTGAAGGCATCTAACAAGAAGACATATTTTATTTTATTTTATTTTATTTTATATTATTTTATTTGTTATATTTGGGGCCTGAACTCAGGGCCTTGAGCACACTTTGCAAGTGCTTTACCACTGAACCTTATCCCAGGGCCTTTTTTTATTTTTTATCTTGGGACAGGATCTCACCAAATTACATAGGTTGCTTCTCACCTAGAACTGGTGATCTGCCTGCATCTGCCTCCCTGGTCACTGGGATTACAGGCAGGTGCCATCACACCTGGCCAACAGGCACATCTTAACAATAAAGAGAATTTTGCTTTTTTTTTAATTTTTAGAATGTCCTCCAGTATCAACTAATTATGGACTAAGAACACATTATTCAACTTCTCTGAACCCATTTATATCCTCTGTAAAATTACGGGTGTTGGATTGTCTTCAAAATTTACCTGTAGTACTAAATATACAATAAATTTCTCATTCTGTGATGTTTATGTCCTCAGTCTTATGAGCAGACAGCTGTAGGTTTTTCTCTGTTCCACTCAGTATAGAGCCAAGAATCTTTGTTCACACATGTTTAACAGCATACTTTGCGGCTTATGATCTTTATTTTGATTTATCCTTCCAGACGTTTATGTGCCTGTGTGTAATACTTTCAGCTGAATAATATCCAAAGGTAGATTTTGTGTCAGCTGTCTTAGTCCTGGATTGTGTTCCCTGTTGCAATCTTATGTAAAAAGGTCAGAATGAATCATGAAGAAGCTGGGGGCTTTGACCTGCTGCCTGGAAACTCTAACTCTTTAGTGAACGTTTGGGTTTTGAGCACTTAAGACTGCTGCATACATTGAAACTAGTTTTTGAGTGCATAAACTATTTATCAGAATGCTGATTTAATTCATTCTCTTCACATTTTTTCAGAAGAGTATTGCATATTTCCTTGAGCTTGTGTCTTCAAATAAGTGAATGGCTATGTTCATGATGAGGTAGAATATAAACAAGCCCAGAGCTTGCTGGGGACACCATGCTTAGTGCATCCTATGATATTCTTAACTGTGTAAATGGTCAGAGGGAAAAAAAAACAAAGGCTCATTTAATTGGTAAATACATTGTTATAAGGCAAGACTACATAGTAGCATTGCATAAAGCCTTCTCATGATGCCTGGTTGTTTAGGCCTATATGAGACTTTAAGTATATATGACTTAGCCCAGCAATTGTGTGGAATCAGATTAATATTTAAAAAGTGTCCATTATAGAGACATGTCAGGAAGAGACTATCATTTTAACTACTGAAAGTAGAGGGAAAGAAAGGTCAGATTAGATGAGAGCACATCAAGACCCTAGCTTTCTTAACAGAAATTCACTATAATTACTGCAAGCTGTATTTCTTTATTTTTATAACACTTACATTCATTTATTTCACATCTCATAGTTTGCATTCATGCTGATAACTCATCTATGAAGCCATTCTTCATTTTGGATTTGACACTATAGGTGTTCTCCAAGCACTGTGGAATTTCCTGAAGATCGAGAGAGAGTTTTGTTTTGTTAAGCTTGCACTATAGGATGCTTTCTTGCTACTGCTACTATGTAGAACAGAAAATTTCAAGAACAAAGAGTAGATTCTCAGAAAGAGCTTAGTCAGCTGTGTCTCTTTACTTGGGCAAGTAGATATGATCACTCCATGAAATTAAATGCCAAGGTCCTGCTCAGCTAAGCTGAAAATGATATAAGCAGCAGGGTTGGACTATCTACTGATGAGGTGCAATTGAATTTAATTTTATTGCTCTTTTATTACAAAAATGATGAACATTATTTTACTTTCAATTTAAATGTCAGCATTCACCCTTAATTAACTGTAAGCATGAATATTCATCATGATAGATATCAAATTCTCGACTCAAGGGCTGAAGTTAATATTCTCCACATCATTTTGACCTTCTGAAGGTATAATATCACTCAAATATAGAAAACATCCTAAACCACTATGTTTAGTTGTTTGGTTCCGAAAGAAGAGAATAATGATAATGAATTTTTGTCTGGGCCTGGGAAACTGTATATACCTGAATCCATTTTTTTCATCTTTTCTATCCATTCCATACTTTCTACACTCTAGGCTTTAGGGATTAATTAATGTATCACATTATTTATAAGGTAGCTATTGTAATCACCATTTTATGATACTTCAAAGCACAGTCCATTCCTGACTAAGTTCTAGCCTGATTTAGTCTGAAATGCCCAAGTGCACTCATTCATTCAAAAATATTTACTGTACACTCACTACATACCAGGAAACAGATGCCTGGGGGCACATCAGTGAAACAAATAAATAAAGACACTAGCCCTTATGGACTATAGAGTCTAGTAGGAAAAGCACAGGATAATAATACACATAATTAAAAAAAAATAAACCCCAAAATGCAAGTGTTGTAGTGTTAAAAGAATAGGAAAGGCAAAATGGGAGTGTGGCTTAATGGAAGAGCCTGTGTTTATTATGTGCAAGCCTTGAGTTCATTCCCCAGCACTAAAAGAAACAAAAAAATAACTTTAAAAGATTAAAAACAGTAAAGGAATGTGGTAAAGGGACTTAATAGTACATCAAGGAAGGAACAGTGAGGAAAGATGTGTACAGATTATTGTTTTAAGTGGGATTTCCAGGTAGGACAAAATAAGCAGACATTTGAGCAAAGGGTTGAAGGAGGCTGAAATGATCAGCCTATGTGCATAAGTGGGAGAAGGGCATTCAGAGAGATGGAGCTGCCAGGTCAATTACCATATGGCAAGAGAAGGCTTGCTGCACCTGGGGGCAGCAAGGATGGCCTGTATGGAAGGAGTGAATTGATTCTTCACATGCATGTGCGAATGTCTTCTAATCCCAAACCAACCTCTGTATGTAAAAGGATTGGGAGCAGTTAGCTTGCAACATGATGAAAAAGGTACAAAAAAGTACTGAGAACCTCGTATATGCCTGATTCTATGCATGATTTTTATTTCATCACATTATTTTATTGAGGTAGCTATGTAATCACTGTTTTATAAATTGGGGTAAGGATGCATAGATAGCACATAATGATGAGAGCTCATCTATCCTATTAGGTTAATTTAATGTATTAGGACATCAGGTTGTATGATGCCTAATGGTTGAACTGGCCATGTTTTTCACTTTGATCCCAGAACTTATGTGTGATGAGAGCAGGTCTATAGTGCTGTGAAGCAATGGGAGTTGAGACTTGACTCCTTCAAGTCCTCAGCTCCTTCAGCCAAAGCATCCGATCTTGCTAATATTCATTGCTCTGAGGTTCAATTTAAAACAAAACAGATAAAAATCTAAGAATTATTAAAACATTGCACATTGTGTCACATTAGCTAATAGGGCCAGAAATGACTGAAACATCTGCTTGTTTTCTCTCACTTACCTGTTTCCCAGTACTCTTTTCCCTATTTATAGGAAGAGAAATTATTGAAGGTGACCTAGGTGCAGGTCATAGACACAGAATTGCAGTTAACTCCTTAAAATAACTCTCCAAAGACAGTCTTGTGACCATTCTTGGTGTCCCACTTTAGGGCACATTCCTGGGCAGTCATCTGATAGCACCTGTTTTCTCCTCCCAGCATGAAATAGCTAAGGGTATTCTGGGCAGTCGGCCAAGATACCCTATAATGCAGGCGCTGCCAGCAGCCTCCTGACAGCAGCAACCATGGGTTCCAATCTCCTTGTAATCTCTCACCATGAACCGTGGATGTTTATGTTATAAAATTTCATTTCCGACCAGTCTGAGATTTATAATCCTCTCCTGAGGACACACATTGTTTTCTGATAAATTCTTTTGTTACCTGTGCTTGACCTTTCTTTTATTCCACTAGAAAATAATTAAAGAGTTGAGATTACAGTTTATACGTGCATGTGTACACATAAAAATACATGTGTGTACACCCACCCATACACTATCTTACTTTGGATAAAACATGCCAAAATGTTTGTAGAGACGTAATGCCACCAGGTTAAAGTTGAATCCACTGAATGAATTGTTGAGGTTCAAAGAGGAGAGCTGCAGTAAGCATATTGGTGGGAAAGTCTAGAAAGAATTAAACTCATCTTTAGACAGTTAACAGAGTTAATTTCCTAGCATGAGTTTGTGTTCCTGTGGAAAGAGGATAAAAAGTTATGCAACCTAGAAAGAACTAGGCCTCCTGTGGTTGGTCTTAGGCCAGTCTTACAAATAAAAGAAAACAAATCCACTCTGATAAGACCTTCAGAAAGAACGACTCTTGACTTCTACTTCCTACTGGAGGATGGACCAGAAACACTGAGCCAGCAATGTAGAATGACAAATACATCATTTAAATGTATTCCTGACTGACATGAAAAGAAGAAAATCTTAATGGCAAAAGAAAAAGAGGAAAGGAAAAGGGGAAAGAGAAAGTAGAAAGAAGGAGAAGTAAGAAGAATGAGCTAAAACTGGAATGATGAACCATGAAAGGTAGGCAAATAGTTACTTGGGACTGTCAGCTGATGCTGGTATGTGATGAGATGCAACTGGGCCTTGAGTCTGTACAAAGTGTAGGAAGACCTGAGCTTTTCAAGACCCTCAAAGTGAGCTAAGTCAGTTGCAGGGCATTAGCAACTCTGCCTCCAGGCAGAAAATATAAATCATCTCAGGAGGAAAGCATTCCCAATTTGGCACCTCAGGATTGTTTTTTTATGTTAGGTGCTGCTGAGTTGTGTCCCACTCATATCGACCCTCTGCACAACAGAAGGAGACACTCCCTAATACTGTGCCATTCCTGGCATTATGTCAGTGCTTCTCTGCTATTCACAGGGTTTTAGATGGCTCATTGTTTCTGTATTGTTTAGGGAGTGGGCTTCCAGGTCCTTCTTCCATTTTTGTGGGGCTGAGGATAGAACCCAGGGCTTTTGAGCATACAGAACAAGCACCCTACGAACTGAGCTAACCTCTAGGCCATTTTAGGATTACTACAGATTAAAGTGCTGTTTGAAACTGCTGGGAATCTAAAAACTTTGTATAAAAATCTTAAACTCAATCCTGGTTTGCAGGCAAGTACCTGTAATCACAGTACTTGGGAGGCTGAGACAGGAGGATTGTGAGAGCTAGGCCAGCCTGGGCTGCATAATGAGACATTATCTCAAAAAATTAAATAAGTTAAAATAAATAACAAAAATAAAAACCCCCAAAACAATCTTGGGCTCTTAGCAAGTCATATTTAAGTTTACTAGAAGGATCTACCCTTCAGGGAGAAAAGTAAACTAACTTGCCATTGTTCCAAAGACATACCTAAACTTTGAGGACTTTACACATAACTGTGACTAAGATTTGATATCCAAAATGTTGAGGAAAGCTAAGTCAACTGAACTTTTGCTAAAATTCTGCCACAAAATATTATATTGATGTGGCACCCCTTACTCCTTACATTAGCAACAAAAACAATGCTGCAATAGTAATGGCAAATATTTCTAAGTTAATGCTATCTTAGGTGTTTTATAAGAACCAATTTATTGAATCATCATGGAAAATCAAAAAATATGCTATTATTGTTTTTGTTTTATAGATAGGAAAACTGAGGCACAAAGAGGCTACATCCTCTCCAAGGTCGCATGGATGGTAAGAACTAAATACAGGTAGTAGAGCCATGCTACCAATAGCATATAAAAAGAACTAAATAAATGTGTTTTTGTTCGTTTTGTTTTTGTTTCCTATCTACTGAGTAGTCTTGCATGGGGAGGGAATAGAGATCATCTTATTTTATGCTCCATATCTCCTAACTCCCAGGTCTTCAGAACCGGGGACTGCTTCAGTCTGCCCTCTCCTGTCTGTTGATAGGCAAGTGTTTGTTCTTGGCCTTGCCTTATGTTTCAGTACCTACTGTGATGTCACAGATGATACCCCTTCAGAGACCTTGCAGGAGTACTATTCTTTTGCAATAAGATACTGTGAAATTTTCACAAGGATAATTGATATATATATATATATATATATATATATATATATATATATATCATAGCTTTAAGTTGGATGTTAATGTGAGAGAAAAAATGGTATTTGTTATGAATTTCAATCATCCCTTTAATTCAGGTTTGTTGAAGAGATATATTACTGGAATATTAAAGGATAATAACTGAAAATCTGGCTGGACACAGTGGCTCACACCCATAATCCCTGTGACTTTGGAAGCAGAGGGAGGAGGATTGTAGGTTCGAGGCCAGATGTAGCCTATGTACCTTAGTGAGACCCTGTTTCAAGACAAAAAATAAAAAAGGGGCTGGGGATGGAGTGTAGTGGTAGAGTATTTGCAAAGTATATGTAAGACCCTGGGCTCAACCTCTAAGTACTGGAAAAAAACAAAAACAAAAATCCCTGAAATTCTAAATTTTACTAATTTAAAAAAGAAATAATTCAAAACTTGAGTCATTATAATTTTCTAATATATATATAAAGATTTAATGCAAAGATTTATAAAGTGGCTAGTCAAATAATGTTAAGTTTTCTTCTATTAAAAGCAATCAAAAATTGAATCATAAGAATCAATCAATTGAGCTGGAAGTAAAGGCTTTTGAAAAATATTATTAACAAGATGCATATGTGTTCCCTCTTATATCGGACACTTGCAAAAATGGTTTTATTTACTTAGGAAATCCAAAAATGTGAATTTGCAGGAAAAGATAAAACTTGAAGTTAAATAGATATTGTGTATATCATGAAAGGAAGGGGCTGGGGTGTAATTCCGTTGGTAGGGTGCTGCTCTGTGCTCTCTGAGGCCATGGGTTCAATCCCCAGCACCACAAAAGTGGATGAAGGACCTGGCAACCCACTCCAGAAACAATCAGTCATTGAAAACCCTCTAAGGGTTTTCACTATGAGTTAGACCCAACTCCAGGGTACCTAACAACATTAAAAGAAAAAACAAACAAAACTTTTAAGACGAATTAGGCAAAAATCCACCAAAATAATATATTTCTTTTGAATGTGATATAGACTAAACAGAATGAAAATTAAAAGAAAATTCCAAGTAAAATTATTAGTTTAGTGGGTTTTTTTTTTTGTTGTTGTTGTTTTTGGTTTGAATTACATAGAACCCTAATCAAAGGACACTTTTTCCCCCAATACTAGGGTGTTGAACTTAGGGTTTCACTCATGCTGGGATACCACTGACTTGCACTCCCAGTGTCCTTTTTATTTTTTATTTTGAGACAAAGTTTCTTTAAGTTGCTCAAGCTCTCTGTGCACTGGAACTTGCTAACCTCCTACCTCAGCCTCCCAAGTTGCTGAGATTGCAGGTGTGCATCAGGGTGCATGGCAGGACACTTGGTTTTTGTGCCAAATAAGAGTCTACATATTTCATAAGTGAACTCCGAAATAGTACAGGAGTAAAATAATGAATGGTTGAGAGCTTATGAATCCTTCTCCAAGATAATGTGCTTTATTAAAATAATCAAGAGGCCTGGAACTCTGAAAAGTGCTTGTCAGTTTTTTCAAGTAAAATCATTTATATTCTTGGACAATTTTAAATATCATATGCTACTTTTTAATCTCCAAATATGGCCCATCATTCAGAATTTAAATTTTATTTTAAGATTGTAATTGTCCCTTAGAGAAAAAAAAATTATTTTGGTTACAGATTTGAACTGGGTATCTTATCCCAGATTAGTTCTTTCTTCTATTTTATTGTTATCATTAAAACCTCCTGTCATTTTCTGTCTAATGCATTTTCCTGTAAAAAAAATCCTCTAGATTATACATTATGTACTTATTCCTTGGTGCTACCATCCTCTTTGGGCTATTACTACCAAAGTTAAAATATTACTTGTATTACTTGTATTCAAGAGCTTTAGCAAGAAGAGAACAAAATTGAGATTTTAGCTCATGAAACCAAACTGATACCTATGTTTGAAAGTAAAATTAAATATATTATAAACTTTACACTGGAATCAAACCATAAATCTATGCACTCAAGTGTACCTTTATTTCTCTAGTCTATGCTAAGAAAGGGCTGAGGTTTAGTTCAGTCGGTAGAGTGCTGCTCAACACTCTCTAAGGACCAGGTTCTGATCCCTAGCACCTCAAAACTGGAAGAACTTGGCAATCTACCCCCTGAAGCAATCTCGAAATAATAAGCCATTGAAAACCCTATGAGGGTCGCTATGAGTTGGACTCAACTTGACAGCACCTAACAACAACAATGGTAAGAAAGAAGCCAAAGAAAAAGTCAAGTAAAGCAAAACAAAGAAGTCCTCTAGTCTACATATTTCGCCTTAAGAAGTTACATCAAGTAGATCTGAAATTTAAAAATAAAACTGACATATGATCTAGCAATCCTACTTCTAGTTGTATACAAAGGAAATGAAATCAGTATGTCAAAGAGACTAATGCAGTCCTAAGTTCATTGCAGCACTATTCATAATAGTAAAGAAATGACAACAACCCAAATTTCCATCAATTGATAAATGGATAATGAAAATGTGTTGCATATATATAATGGATCCTGGAGATGACATGATAGAATTTTGTCAAACTCATGACCTCTTAATAACAAATACATTTTTTCACCAACATAAACAGCAACTACACACATGGACTTCACTAGATGGAAGATACAGGAACCAAATTGACTACATTTGTGGAAAGAGATGGTAGAAAAGCTCCATAGCAATGTCAGAATGAGAGTAGGTACTGATTGTGGATCAAACTGTCAGCTGCTCATATGCAAGTTCAAATTGGAACTGAAGAAACTTACAAGTGTAGGAGAGCCAAAATATGGCCTTGAGTGTGTCCAACCTGAGTTCAGAGACCACCTCAAGAACAGAGTTAATGCATTAGACACAAATTATAGAATACCAGTGACAAGACATCAAAGATATCATTCATGAAGAAAGCAAAAGGTAATTAAAAAGACAGGAAAAAAGAAAAGGCCAAATTACATGACAAAAGAGACTCTGAAACTTGCCCTTGAACACTGAGCAGCTAAAATAAAAGGAAGACATGATGAAGTTAAAGAACTAAACAGAAGATTTCAAAAGGCAGCTCGAGAAGACAAAACCAAATATTTTAAGAGCACATGCAAACTGCTGAAGACAGAAAACCAAAAGGAAAGAACATGTTCTGTTTTTCTCAAGCTTAGGGAATTGAAGAAAAAATTCAAACCTCAAATAGCAATACAGAAAGATTCTACAAGGAAAATATTAAGCGATGCAGGACACATCAAAAGAAGATGGAAGGAATATACAGAGTCATTGTACCAAAAAGAATTGGTGGATGACCAGTGATTTCAAGGGGTTGCATATGATCAGGAACTAATGGTACTGGAGGATGAAGTAGAAGCTGCCTTGAAGTAATTGGTGAAACACAGGCTCCAGGGATTGATGGAATACCAATAGAGATATTTCAGCTCTTTCTTAGCATAGACTAGAGAAATAAAGGTACACTTAAGTGCATAGATTTATGGTTTGATTCCAGTGTAAAGTTTATAATATATTTAATTTTACTTTCAAACATAGGTATCAGTTTGGTTTCGTGAGCTAAAATCTCAAGCGATGCAGCACTGGAGGTGCTCACATGTTTATGCCAAGAGATTTGGAAAATAGCTATCTGGCCAACTGACTGGAAGAGATCCATCTTTGTGCCTATTCCCAAGAAAGAGGATCCAAAAGAATGCAGAAGCGATTGAATGATATCATTAATATCACATGCAAGCAAAATTTTACTAAAGATCACTCAAAGGCAACTGCAGTGGTATATAGGCAGGGAACTGCTGGAAAATCAAGCCAGATTCAGAAGAGGGCAGGGAACCAGGCATATAATTGCTGATGTCAGATGGATATTAGCCCAAAGCAGGGAATATCAGAAAGAAGCCTATCTATGTTTTATCAACTATGCAAAGGCATTTGACCATGTGGATCACAACAAATCATGGATAATACTATAAAGAATGGCAATACCAGAGCACCTAATTGTACTCATGAGGAATCTGTCCATGCATCAGGAGGCAGTCATTTGAACAGAACAAGGAAACACTTCTTGGTTTAAAGTCAAGAAAGGTGTGTTTCAGGGCTGTATCCTTTCACCATATCTCTTCAATTTCTGTGCTGAGCAAATAATCCAAGAAACTGGGCTTTATGAAGAAGAGCACAGTATCAGGTTTGAAGGAAGACTCATTAACAACCTATGTTATATAGATGACACAACTCTACTTGCTGAAAGTGAAGTTGAAACATTTACTGATGAAGATCAAAGAACATAGCCTTCAGTATGGATTGTGACTAAACATCAACTAAACAAAAATCCTTACAACTGGGTCAGTATGCAACTTCACAATAAAGGGAGAAAAGATTGAGGTTGTCCAAAATTTTGCTTTACTTGGTTTTATAATCAACACCCATGGAAGCAGCAGTCAAGAAATCAAAAGACGCAGTGCTTTGGGAAAAGCTATGACAAAAGATCTCTTTAAAGTATGGAAAAGTAAAGATGTCCCATTGAAGACGAAGGTGCACCTGACTCATGCCATGGTATTTTCAGTTGCATTATATGGTTGTGAAAGCTGGACATTGAACAAAGGGGACAGGAGAAGAATTGATGCTTTTGAATTATGGTGCTGGACACATCTATTGGATATACCATGGACTGCCAAAAGAACCAACAGATCTGTCATAGAAGAAGTACAACCAGAGTGCTCCTTGGAACCAAGGACGGCTACAGTGCATCTTATGTGTTTTGAACATGTAGTCAGAATAGACTGATCCCTGGAGAAGGATATCATGTTTGGGAGAGTGGCAGGTCAATGAAAAAAAGGAAAACCCTCCACTCAATAGTTTGACACGGTGTCTGCAACAATGGTCTTATACATAAATAAGATCATGTGCCTGGCATAGAATTGGGGAGTGTTTTGATCTGTTGTACATAGGGTCGCTATGAATTGGACCTGATTTGACTGCATCTAACAATGACAAAAATAACACTCAGACATAAAAATAATGAAATTCTATCATTTACAACAGTGTGGATGAAACTGGAGATTTTATGCTAAATAAAGTAAGTCAAGCACAGAAAGTCAAGTCCCCCATAATTTCACTTATATACGGAATCTGAAAATGTTGATCACATAGAAATTGAGAGTAGAATGGTGGTTACCAGAGGCTGAGATCAGGGGAAGATAGTTAGGGGGAAAGTTTCATCAATGGGCATTAAGTTATACTTAGGTCAGAACAAGAAGTTCTGGGGTGATATTGTACAATATGGTGAGTATGGATAATAATGTGATGTACATCTCAAAAATTCAGAGAAAGAATATTAAATGTTTTCACTATAAGGAAATGATAGCTATTTACATAGATAGATATGTTATTAAAAACATGGTGCATATTTCAATAAAAATTTTATTACAGTAGTAGTCACATTGCCATTAATCCTCCTCAAAAATACTCCCCTGGCTCAAACACACTTATCCCATCATACTTGTCATTTTCTGAAGCAGTCTGGAAGACCTCTTTTGTGTCTTTAGTTCCATCCTCCATTTTGATAAGGTTCCATGTCACACTTTGCTTCTGATATGTGCCAGGATCATTGTCCAGAATATATTTTAAAAACTCTCACAAATCATTAAGAAATTGTCACATAACTAAAGACAGAAATTGTAAATTTATAAACAAGCAGACACAGAAGAAAACCAAATGAGCAATAAGACTTGGAAAGATTCCAATCTCACATTTTAGTCCAAAAAATGTAAGATAAATAAACAATATGATATCATTTCACAATGACAAGGATGTAGGAAAATAAAATATCATAAATCTTGACATACACACACATAGTTACATGTGGACATGTGAAGATCCACATGCCTTTTGACACAACATTTCCAGTCCTAGACATGCATTTTAGAGAACTTCATGCAGTTGGGCTTAAACACGGATGCAGATGATTTCTGTGTTGCAGTATTCCTTATGGTGAAAATGGAAATAATTTTCCTTCATAGCAGATGATGGAACAAATTGTTTTCTTCTAATTATGAAACATCCTATAGTAATTAAAATTAACCTAGAGTTCATAATTCAATGTGAATAAATCTCAAGAAGCAATTTTGATTAAAAAAACAAAACAAATCATACATATAATATGAAAACATACACAAGTATTCTAAACTCATAAAACAATAGGTTATAAATGTTATAATACTTTTATATGTAGCAAAAATATATAAAACATGCATAGACACAGAACATATCACCATCTGAATAGAGGTTCCCTTTGAGGGTGAGCCCTAGGTGGAAATAAAAGGGAATAGATTGGGGGATGGGATGTTTCTGTTTTTCCTTTTTGTTTACAAAAAGAGAGTAGAGGAACTTCTAGTGATGTAGTCTTGACAGTAAGGTAGGTTTTTAATTTCCCAAGAATTCTTCCTGCAAAACAAACAACCCAATTAGAATAGTAAATGAGAAATTCACTGACAATATATTAAATAAAATTATAGACAGGAAATTTACATATGTTTCAGATTATGAATAGAATTATAAATCAGCTACAGAAGAACAAGATCAAAACTGGATGGCAGGAATGATGAGAAATGAATGAAACCTATGTACCCCACAAACCTAAGATAAAAAAAATGGCAACAACTATCCACTCCAAAGATGAGAGGATCTTCCTTACTTAAGGTGGAAACATAGAAAGACATTTCTGAGAATGTCCAGTGACACTGGAAAGAGATTTCAAAATCTCCAATTTGCAAAGAAGTTACAAAAACTGCATTGTTGCTATTGTTAGGTGCCGTCAAGTTGGGTCCTAGGTACAACAGAAAGAAATACTCCAGGACACTTTGACATGCCCAGCACAAAGTCAGTATTTCTCTGCTATTCATAGGGTTTTCAATGGCTTGATTGTTTTGAAATTGCTTCAAAAGTAAATTGCCAGGTCCTTCTCCCATTTTTGCAGTGCTGGGGATCAAACCCAGAGCCTCAGAGCAAGCAGAGCAGCACTCTACCAACTGAGCTACAGACTTGAAAAGATCAGGGTTCTAGAGCTAATTTCAGTTAAATGACCATACAATTAAGCTACCAGCTAACTTGCATTTAAAGTTAAACGACAGACCAAAAGAACTAAATAGAGATACCCAGAATGTAAAACCTTCTATATTGTTAGTTGCTGTTGAGTAAAATCCAACTCATAGCAACCCTATGTACAACAGAAGGAAACAGCAACACATGAGTCCTTACAGCACAACAAACTGACAGGCATGGGGGAAGATCTTCTATAGCAAAACTAATACAATTTCTGCAAGTCAATGGATATAAGGAAAGGGGAAGGGGAGGGACTTCTCTAAATTGAAAAAGATTTATGGGATGTAAGTAAATCAAAATGTGGATTTTTGTTTAAATCTTGATTCAAATAACCCAACAAATACATTTTTGAGGCAATTTATATACAATGATGCCAAATAAATATTTGCAATTATTTATGTGGTTTTGTAAGAAAATGGCCATAATCTTAGAGATTCATACTGAATCATGAAGGTATAGAATCATACTAGCTAATATTTCTTGTCAAAAAATAAAATAATTTTTTTAAAAAACATGTTAAGTGACACAAAGCTGCAGTAATAAAACAGTGTAATACTAACATAAAGACATATTTTTGTTTTCTCACAGAATTTTCAGAATATCACCTAGAAAGATGTTTAAAGCTTACTTAATTTTTTCTTTTGAAATAACTATAGGTTATAAGTTGCAAAGATGGAAAGTTCCTGGATATCTTTCCCTCACTTTCTCCATGTGGCTATAGTATCTTGCATTAATTATATCATGATGTGAAAGCCAGGAAAATGGTGCAATGTTGTGTATAGCTCTGTGCTATTTTATCCTATGTGTAGTTCCCTGCAACCACTACTACAATGAAGATACATCCTTCTATCATCAAAAGGATATGCTGGTGTACATTTACTAGTTAAATCAAATGTCAAAAACTTGTCACTCTTTAAGTCCCTTTACTCTTTTTCATTTATAGAATAATCATCTTAAACATTTCCTCTAGACATGTTGAGTCCACCTCAGAGAATATTGCACTTTTTGTTTTGACTATTAAAACAAAATTTAGAACCTCCAAGAAGAGGAGTGTTTCTTATTTTACCCCTGTTTGTCCTTTCTTCTTCCCTAATGTGCTAAGATTCCATTTCAAATCATGTCCTTTCTCTTTCAAGGACTTCCTTTAGCCATTATTTTAGATTAGATCTGCTTCTGAAAATGTCTCTTTCTTCTTCATTCCTGGAAGATAATTTTGCCAGATACAGAATTTGGGTTTGATGACTCTTTTCTTTTAACACTTAAAAATGTGCTGTTTCCTTCTGATATCCATGGTTTCTGATGAGAAATCCACTGTCATTAGAATTGTTTTTAACCCTGATAGGTAAGATATCATTTTTCTCTTACTGCTTTTAAGATTTTTCCTTTGTTTTCAGTTTTCTTAAGTTTTATTTTGGTGCATATTGGCGTGGATTGCTTCTTTATCACGTTTTTTAGCTCAGTTAGTTTCTTGAATCTGTTGTATTTCCCACTTCTTAGCTGAAATTTTTCCTTTTCTTATTTGTTTCAAGTATGTTCATAATTACTCATCCAAGCAGTTTTATAATGGCTATTTTAAAATACTTGTCAATTGATTTCAATACCTGCGTCATATCTGTGTTGGTATGTGTGGATTCTCTTTTCTCATTCAAGTTGAGATTTTTCTGGTTTTTGGCACATTTTGGATATAATGTTATGAAACTGTAGTTCTTTTTGAAATCTTCTATTTTGGACAGCTTCCTCTAAGACTGTGGCAAGAAGACAGAGAGGACATTTCCTCACGAGTGCTAGTTGGGAGCAAATGTCTAGGTTCATTACTTGGCCCTTGATAGCCAGTGAAAGGATACTGTCTCATTGCTCTTCAGTGGAAGCAGGATTTCAGGGTCCCCACTGGGCTTCCACTGACATCTTCCTAGTTGGGAGAGGGAGAGTATCATGTTCTCACTCCCTACTTGAACTTCACATGGCTTGGACCTCCACAGACACTGCAGGAAGCAATCACTTTACTGTAATGAGAATTCTGGCTTCTCAGCTGGCCTCCCAGGACATGACTCCCATAGGCAAGGGGAAGAGTGCCTCATTACCAGTGGGTGGGGTAGGAACCCAGGATCCCCATGTGACCTTCACTGATATTGTGCCAAGAGACTTGTTCCTGCCAGCTGAGACTGAAAGGCTCATCCAACATGGTCTTTTTTGAGGCCAAACTGTCATAGATATTATAGTACCTTATCAAGGTCTGGCAAGAAGTCAACCCTTCCTTTTCAGCTTTTGCTGATGGTGATAGCACATAAGCTTACTGCTGTTGTTTTTAGGTGCCATCGAGTAGGTGTCCGACTCATAATGACCCTACATATAACAGGCAGAACAGAATTGTTAGCGCTTCTCTGCTATTCATAGAGTTTCCAATGGTTGATTTTTTGGGGGGGAGGGGGCTGCCATGTCCTTTCCCAAGCCTATAGCATGTGGTGTTCCTAGGCCTGACCTGGTTTAGCTTCCGAGATCTGATGGGATCAGGTACCACAGAAGTATGGCTGTAGAAAGGCTGCTAAGTGGTTCTCTAAAGGTTTTTGTCATGCAAGGGTCTCCCTTTTCTGGTCCTTTGCTAGACATGGCAAACTTTCTGATGGCTTATTTTTGTTCTTTCCCAGTGTGGCTTCCAGTTTCTGGCTTCTCCAACACCCATTCCAGGATACAGGAAGCAAAAAGAAAACCCAGGTAATTTACCTCCATAGTGTTTCTGCAGTCTTAAGGTCCGTGGTTGGTCTGTCTTCTTCTTTCCACCTTCTATGGTCTTTTTATGTTTGTTTTATGTATCATGTCCAAGGCTGTTAGCACTACCTAGTAGAAGGAAGGAAATGTATATCTACTCCATCTTTATCCTTATCCAGAACCAGAAACCTAAGGAGGTTCTTAACTTTGTCAAAGATTTTCATTTAATGAAACATTAAACAACTTTGATTAACCATTTCTCTATCACTTATTCGTATACAATGGTGATATTTAAGTTACAGTGTGGGAATTGCCTCATCCTAAAACTAACAGCTGAAGTAATAAATTCAGCACATGATGGCTAAGATCAGCTATCTGCTTAACTTACTCTTAAAGATCAACCTGATTTCCTTCATAAATATTAGGGTTTGGCTGCAGCCTTGACATGTGTTAACATGTCTAAAAGAAAAACAAACAAACAAACAAAAAAAACATGAGCTGATAATTGATGTGAAACCTTAAACAAGTGAGTTCTCCAGAGCCAAATTTGGTATGTGTCATTTCAGCACCATGAAGTGAGAAAATGTCCTAAACAGAAGAGTGGATTTCCCAATACTCTATTCTCAGACAGACAAATGAAGGCATCAACTAGGATAATTTGACTAACTCACTCTTTTTTTCCTCTGATTTCACGAAAAGAGGTTAACTTGAGACTTATCTATTGAACTCCTTGTCAATTTCTTATAGAAAGAGAATAGACTGAACACAGGGTTAAACTTCCTGATACTTGCAACAACTCTATTTCTCACCATGAATCTTTAAATTAACATTTTCATTTGTATCTCAATAGTTTTGCTTATAGTCAGCCAATCCCTCATTTCTAGACCCTCAAATCCAGGAGCAGATGATGAAAAAATGGGACCATAGCAAGTTATTGCCTCTTTGTATGAGCCACAAGCAACATCTCCAACCTCCTCAAAGTATTTCAATTATTTATAGACTTAAAAAGTAGGTATTCAGAACCCACACTTATTTAGTATGACCATACATATTAGTATCAAATGGACATTTAGCCACAGTAAGCTAAGAACTGCAAAGGGGGAAAAAATCCTTAAAGACTCATCCAAAAAAAAAAAAAAGTTTTTTGAATGCAATCTGGCAATCTGATACCAATCATTTTTCCATTCAAAAATATGTATAGGATCCTTTATACTATTCCAGGTGCTTAGGTTATAGTAGGACAAGCAGAAAACAAAGCTGCTTTCCTTATGGAACTTGCAAGCTAGAAAGTAGAGACAGACAAAGATATGACATGTAAGTAAGTAATGTGGTTATTAGAACGTGGCATGTGGGGGGAATAAAGGAGAAGGAACAAGTCAACACACAAAAGTGGACAGGCTAAAAGCTTTTCCAGAACAGAGTGTGTGCCTTTAATAGACACTGCCTGTGGACATCAAACTATAGTTTCCTCTGCTTCCATGTGGATTCAACACCAGAATTTTCAGGGCCCTGCTGGATGTAGGTAACAGATGAAGCCTTTTGGACTAAGTGCTAAGTGGTTACCAGTATGCAGTATCTCTGCAGCTGCAGCTGTGGAACTACCCTGCCCCCACTGTATAAGCTAATCTCACGTATGAATAAAAAAAATATATATGTATATACATATACACACATACATATATATATATACACACACATATATATATACACACACATACATACGTACATATGTATATGAATATATATGTATGAATACATGTATGTTCTGCTTCTCTAGAGAACCTTGACTGATGTTCCAAAGCTCCCCCTTCCCCAGATAAGTGTTTGAGGGTTAGAATACAAATGGAAGGAGAGAGGTAGAAAGAGGAAAAGAGGAAAGTCAAAATGTAGCAGGAAAATTTAGCAGAGAGACCAGAAAGGATATTGCAAGCAATTTTAGACCATCTCTATTGGACTTTCTCCTAAAGGGAATTGCAGATAACTAAGTGGTTCCCACCCAGAGAGTGACCCAATAGACCCAAGCAGGAGAGTGACAAAATAGTCCAGACACTGTGTAAACTGCAGTGAGAAAGGTGGAAGGAGAACCAGTTGTGACATTTGGACTCCAGTGGCAACAAGGAGGTTGGAAAGAAGTAGAGAAATCTGAGACACAAAGAATGCAAAGTCAGAGAACTAGTAGTGGGTTAGCTGGAGAAGGAGGGGGCTGCTGTTTGGGATTCTCTAGAGGGAGAAACAATGGTCCATTCGCAAATTGAGGAAAAGTGGGGAAGCTGATTCAGGGTGATGACAATGAACTCATTTTTAGATTTCTGAGAGTGAGTTATCTAGGGAGATCTTATCATGGCTATGCCCAGTTGGCAGTAGAGGACACATAAAAATGAAACACAGAAATGTCATTAGAGATGAGGACAAAGATATTAAGAATATTGATATAAAATGGTGACTTGATGTAGGTGTTGCAGGTACAAAATTTAAAATGGAAGAAATATGGAAATGCTCCATCTGGAAGTTAACGAAGATATGAAAGCAATTTTGAAAACCAAATTCTTTGGGAAGTGCTTACTACAAAAGGCTCATTCTCCTTGAGCAATTATAAACTAAATCGAACTGCAAACGCATGGTACCTCTTCAACCTCTATGCTGAGAAAATGACCCGAGAAGCTGGACTTCATGAAGAAGAACACGTTATCATGATTGGAAGAAGACTCACTAATGACAGATCAACAACAACAAAAAAGGAAGATCCTCAAGGATCTGTCAGGGTGGATTGACACAGTGTCTGCAACAATAGACTTAAACATAAAAAAGATTGTGTGCCTGGCACAGATTCGAGAAATGTTTCATTCTATTATATTATACACAGGGTTGCTGTGAGTTGGACCCAACTGAAGGGCACCTAACAACAACAAAAACTGCAATGTACACTTACTACATAATATGAGCTATAATTCATCTGGTTGTTGTAGATTCACTTGCCACTTAGGGATTTATTTTTCTCAGTTTCAACTGGAATAAATAGTCTCTCATGTTCACCTTTGCCCAGTATGTGATCTGGAACAGCTCAATACAATTAGCAACTTCACTTCAGAAACTGGCAGCATTGTAATAGCAAAGTGTGATATTTCCTAAAAATTAAGATGCATTTCTAAGTATTCTTAAAGTGATTTGGATCTGTATGATTAGCTCCCCCACTTATCATATGTTCATGCAAAATTTCATGATCTCATTGTCAGACAATACAGATGTTCAATTATTAAGACGCAGCTGAATTAAAGAATTTTACTGCTGGAAAGAAACTTAGACTCCATGTAAGCCAGCTCCCTTCAAGTATTATAGATCTTGGAAAAATCTTTCAGTCTAATTAGCACAATTTTTTCAATAGTGGATCAAGATCCATTAGTGAGTTGTGAAATCATTTTGGCAGTCATGACTTGCTTGTTTATTTAAAAAACTTAAAAAGAATAAGGTAGAATGAACTAGAATAGAAAACATCAAAGCATGTCGTACATAGAAGAATTGAATGTCATTTTACAAAATAACAAGCCTGGATGGGAATGGAGAAGAACATGGGCAGAAGTAAGAAGATAGGGAAAAATAAGGATGTGTGAGGAATATCAAGTAGTTCATGATGGTTATTATTGATTATAGATGCAAATGACTTATAGAAGATAAAACTAGATAGTTACTAAGGCCCATATAGTATTGAGTCATGAAAAACAACTAAGAAATTAGTATGTTTTTCAGTAGGTATGCAGAATCATGGAAAGTTATTGAGCAGAGAAAACACATGATAGAAAATATAAGAACTACGAGGAGAGTCTTTCTACACAGAAAACAGGTGGCAGTTGTAGTAATATTCCAGACACAAAGATAAAAATCTATGTTTACCAAATTTCTTCCTGCCTCTGGGTATTGCACATGCTTATCCTTCTGCCTAGATCACTCTTCACTACAGTTTCTATGAGTATATTCTAGCAATCTCCTTCTTGTTTTTAATATATCATAATTTCATACATCAAATTTCTTCTCCAAGAGAAACTGCTTAGCCTCCAAGACTCCTGTTATATGTGTCACACTTACAGTCAATTAACTAATGTGTTGTTATTTAATGTCTGAGTCGGGCAGAAGGAATTTGTCTTGTTCACAGATGTATCTTAAGCATATGAAGTACCTTGTACACTGTTGATGATTAGTAAGTTTTTGTTGAATAAATAAAAGGGTGATGACAGTTACCACAGAAAGAAAACTAAATGCAAAGGACATTGGAAAGGAAAACCAGCAGGAGTCAAGGATTTATTGGGTTTAGCTGGGGTTTAGCTCAGTGGGAAAAGTGCTGTTCTGTGTGTTCTGAGGCACTGGTTTCAATCCCTAGCACCTCAAAAAATGGCGAAGGACCTGGCAGCCCACTCCCAAAACAATCCACCATTGGAAAGTTTAAAATAGCAGCAAAGCACTGGCATAGTGCCGGGCATGGTACAGTGTCAATGAGTGTTTCATTCTGTTGTACGTAGGGTCGCTATGAGTCAGACCCAACTCAATAGCACTTAACAACAACAACAAAAACAAGAGCAAAGAAAAGGAAAGAGCCAAAGATTTAAACATTTCTCCTTTAAATAAACATTTGTTCCAAATATCTTTGTGTTAGCCACTGTGCTGGGCACTAGAAAAATGCAGAATAATAAGGCATAATACCCTAACATCATGGCACTCACAGTTGGCAACTGGAGCAAATCCTTATATAACATTTCCTATGAACCAACTAATCCACAGCCATACCACCCTGGCATCCAATCTTGTCAGCTCTCTGAAGCTAAGCAGGGTTGGGCCTGGTTAGTACTTGGATGGGAGACCACATGGGAATACTGGATGCTATAGTCTCAGGAGAAAGGGTTGGCAGCCCTCACCTGAAACAATAAGCCATCAAAACCCCTATGATAGCAGAGAACCAATGACAATAGTGCCAGCATGGCACAATGTCAGGTAGTGTATGGTTCTGTTGTATACAGGGTCGCTATGAGTAGGACCTGACTTGATGGCACCCAGCAACAACAACAACAACAACAACAACAACAACAACAACAACAACAACAACGTGAACTAAGTACTTACCTAAGCACTTTATATACATTAACCTAATAACTATGGGAGAGGCATGTACTATTATCATTTCTATTTTATAAATGAGGAAACTAAGCAGAACAGAGGTAAATAACTTGTCTAAATTCATGCTGGTTAGTGGTAGAGCTAGGATTCAGTCCCATTTTCTTTTACACTATACTGCTGGAGATGAATATTGAATATACCATGAACTGCCAAAAGAACCAACAGATCTGTCCTAGAGGAAGTGCAACCAGAGTGCTCCTTGGAAGCAAGGATGGCTAGACTGCATCTTACATATTTTAGACATGTTGTCAGGAGGGACCAATCCCTGCAAAAGGATATGATGTTTGGGAGAGTGGCAGGTCAATGAAAAAAAGGAAGATCCTCAAGTAGACAGATTGACACAATGACTGCAACAATGGGCTTAAACACAAAATAAATGTGTGTCTGGCACAATGCTGGGGAGTGTTTCATACTGTTATACATAGTATCACTATGAGTTGGATTCTTCTCGATGGCATCTAACAAGAACATTGCGTCTCTAACCTGGAGCCAGGGACACTGGTATGTAAGCAGATTGTCACAAAATGACATAATAGTAGCTGTAGATGTATTTTTCAAAAGTGACATAGAAAAGAACGTAGTTGTCTACTCAAAAGGACATGTCAAAGAGGGATCACTTAGAGGAAACGATGTGAAGCTGAGTTTTGAGAGATATATTAGAGTTTGCCACTTGTAAAGAGTGATGGGGCCAGCATTTTAGGGGCCAGCATTTCACAGCAGGAAAATTGAAAACAATGGGATATTTAGAGCATATCTGTGGTCAGTTTAGAACTTCTAGAGAATTCCTGGATGCAGAGGACACAGATGAGTCTACTGAAGAGGTCAGCAGGGGAGGTTTGTCTGCCACCTTAAGGATCCAAGTTCTGTTTCTGAAGGTTATTAGGGACATGGACGCATTAGAAGGAGGAGAGGTGGAATGTGATATGATCCAAGCTCAGACTTCTTATTGGAAATACCACCTAAGCAGTAGAGAGATAGGCTGGGCTAGAAGGTGGGCTGGAAGCAGAGAGCCTTGGCAATCAGCCAGCCAGAAGAGTGTAAGGGACCAGTTGAAGGCAGTAGTGATGGACACAGAATGAAAAAGATTTAAGAGTGCTGCAGAACCTCTAGAGGAACTGGATGTTGGACATGAAAAAGGGATAAGTCAAGTGTCTTTTCAAGCTTCTTTACTTATCAAATCAGGGCACTAAAGAGTGAATGGAACAACCACCCAAGGGAGGGGAGGATTTCACAGGTTAAAGACGGCAAGTTCCTTTGGGAGCATGTTCCATTGGGAGTAGGCTGATTTTCTAGGTAAAAAGTTATGTGCTTGGTCATGTGGGATCTCCACTATGTGAAAAGTATGAACTTCACAAGTGTTAGTGAAAGTCATAAATGTGAATGGAGTTTCTGATGGAGAGAACAAAGCCGAGATAGCATTGGAGGGCTGAGCACAGAACCTGGAATCGCAGGAGGGTGTTCTGTACACATCGGGGTTGGGACTGTGTTGGTGGTAGGAATCAACCACAGAGAATGGGGGAAAGAGGAGCCAGAGCAGGAAATCAGTCCATAACCAAAGAGGCAGGAAGAGTCAGCCACTGCTATGTCATAGAAACAAAGAAGGCAGACCCTCCCCTGACTGTCACCTGGTCAACTCCTACTCATTTGTTCCTCAAAGTCCAACTCAAGCATTTCCTTCTCAGTGAAGCCTTCCTTGACTGCCTCACTTCAGTGCAAATGTCTCTTTCTCTTTGCTGCCAAGCCTTACTTATGTATAGCTTGTACTTTATAGACAGCAACCTGGCATATCTGTCTCTGGACATGTGACTTAATGCTTGACAGTGAACATCTTCCAAGTCCCAGGCCACATTGCTGACCAGAGGATGTGGCCTGTAGAAGATGCTTAATAGATGTTTGCTGAGCTAAGCATATTGGGAAACACTGGAGATTATTTTGACTCCTTCAGAAAGAGCCACTAAAAGTCTATTAATTCTGTTCTAGCTGTTGATACTCTTAGAATGCAGTTACTTTCAGCTCTCCAAAAATAACCCATATTGATCTCTATTCCCGGAAAGCCTGTCTCTTATAAATTGTGGAGTCCTCATTTTCTTGCAGCACCCATTCACATGGTCTGTGAGGACTCTTCCCTTGCCAGCCCAGAGCTCACACCAGCAACAAAGCCCCCAGTCCCAAGAGTTAGTCATCCTTCTGTTGCACAGACCACACTTTAGCGTGATGTGTTCATCTCTGCATCTCACATTTGGATGACTAGACTGTGAGCTTCCTGCATGAAAGACCAAGGTCTTGAAGGTCTGTGGCTCCAGCAGCTGTAACCGAAGCCAGCAAGTGGTGGGTTCTTGGAAAAATGGCTGAGGAATTGGATGGTTTGAGTCTTCTCTCCATCATATGGGTCACCACTAGAGGGCACTGGCAACTCAATCAGGTTGGAAGTGCTGAGCCCTTCCCACATGAACAGAGTTGGGAGTTCTTTGGGATAGTTGTTGTTAGGTGCCATCGAGTCAGTATCCGACTCATAGCGACCCTCATAGGGTTTTCAATGGCAGACTGTTTCGGGATTGCCTTGGGAGTGGATTGCCAGCTCAAACCCAGACTTCCATATTTTTCCCAGGCAGCAGGACAGAGTGTGAATGCCCTTTTTTTCTGGCTCAGCTTCTCTGCTCTGAATGCTTTACTGGATTTCAAAAGACTCTCTCTGCCTCCAACATGCAATCTATTCTTTCCTCATCAGGAGTGTGTCTTAAAAATAATTCTATTGAACGCATATTGGGCAAGGCCTTTTGCCATTGCCACATTCTACCTTTGTAGTCACATGTCCTATCAGCCACTTAGTTCATCTAATATACTCAAATTTCCTCTGCACAAGTCCATTCCAATTTCACCTCCTCTGTGACACTCCCCCTAACATTCACAAGCACACATGGGTGGGCTCTCCTTCTCCATATTCCCATTGCGTTTTTGGGAACTTCCAGCACATCACTTATAGTTGTTTGTGTCCCCTGTATTTTCCCTCTGAAAATATGTATTCCTTGATGACAAGGTCTGTGTCTTATCTCTGTAGTCCCAGCATATGGGACACAGTGTGTGACACAAGCTCATATTAAGTAAACAGTAAATGACTGAACATATATTGATTGCCACAATATCCATCCATGGGGATTGGCTTGGTCTTGGTTTTTGTGGCTGAGTTCCTGTGGGCACAAGGTCATGGACACATAGAATTTAGAATTCCAGAAAGGTGTCATTAGGGAAGCTTGTTTCAGGTGATACAATCACAGACACCAACATTATATTCTGGATAATAACACTTATCCCCAAGGAAGTTGGGTGGTCCAACTCAAGGCAGACGTGGAAAGATCTAGAGAATCATGAAAACTTCTAAAACAAGAAGTCTTATGGGAGCCAAAATGGAAAACTTATCTGACAAAATGGTATCATAAGTGAAAATTCATATGTGAATTCCCATCTATAGAATATAAAATAAACCTCAAAGGCTCAGAAAGTCTGAATCATAGCTGTTCTCTAGCCATACAAGAAGGCAGAAACACAGTAATTAGTCCCTGATGACTTGTACAAGGTGGAAGAAGGTAAGAATGAGGAGATTCTGAGGTAATACTGAGGTTTCTAATGTGAATGCAAATCTGAGTTCCCAATAAGCTAGAGGTATAGCTTAAATGCAAACATATCTATCCTGACCTGGCCCTACAACTTTTTTATCTTAGAGGCCAGTATGACCTGAAGTAGGCTTTACTGTTAAATCTCTATTTGAGATCATTCATTTTTAAGGTTCTTTTTAATTTTATTTTACTTTATTTGTAGTACTAGGGATCTGAACCCAGGACCTCACACATCCTTCGCCAGCACTCTACCACTGGGATGCACCCTCAGCCTATTTTTTTATTTTTGTCTTGAGACAGGGTCTCTTTAAGTTATGCAGGCTGCCTCTGGTCTCCAACTTACAATCCTCCTGCCTCCACCTCCTGAGTCATTGGGATTACAGGTGTGAGCCACCATGCTCGGCTTGCTATTTTAGATTATCAAAATTAAAGTGTGTTCTCCCCTCCCACATTCCATTCGAGAAGTGTATCTCTCATATTAGGATACTTTTATCCAAGTCACCAGCCTGCTTGTCAACACTTTGTTAGTCACTCAGAGACTTATAAATATCTTAAATGTTGTGTTGAAGGGACAGAAAGGCAGAAGGAAGGAGAACAGTGGCAGTTTTTTTAAAAAAATCATTGCCACATTAAGTGCTTTGGATGGTTTTTCTCTTGTTCTTCCCCAAGAGCCTGAGGTATATTAGCTGCACTGATCTGAGTGGTTAGGCTAGCTGTTAAGGGAAAGGGTTAATATTTTTCTTGATTTTATTCTCACATTGTTCTTCCTGCAAAGGAGGAGGAAATTTCTTGAAATTTAATCCTTGTGACTTAAAATTAGTAGAATAAATTCTACTTGTATCTATATTTTACAGATAATAAAAGAGAAACTTGAAGAAATTAAGTGAGGTACCAAAAGGTTATTCTTGCCTAGTTCTATCAGATGCCAAAGTTTTCATGTCATGTATGACGCCCACACCACAGGCATTGTGTAAATAACAAACACATAAGGAAATAAATGAGCTATTTCATTTATTTATTTCTATAGATCAACACAAATTGTTTCCTTCATCTTTTTTGCCATGGTAGTAGAGAATTTAATTGCAGACAGTATAGGGACACTGCAGCATTGTTCTGAGGTCCTAGAGCTGGTTGTAGGTAGTACCACATCATCTGAGATGAGTGATTGGTCATTGACTTCCTTCATTCTGTTGAGGGTCTCACTGTTCCAGACTGTGTCATCCTTTCTACTTGGATGCTCTGAGGCTCCATTTCATTCTTGAGGCACAGGATATTTGGTAAATGTATTTGTTATTTTAGCATGGCTATAACCAACATGCCTGACAAAACAACATAAAGAGAGGAAGGATTTATTTTAGTTCATGGTTTCAAAGAGTTCGGGCCATGATCACTAGGCCCCATGTGTGGGGTAGACATGATGGTGGCAGGAACATGTGGCAGAGACTTTTTCACTTCCTGGCACACCGGAAGCAGAGAGAAAGGACTGAAAGGGGGACCTGGTATAACCTTCAAAGTTGTGCCCCTCATAATCTACTTCCTGAAGCTATGCCCCACTTCCCAATGTTCCCACCACTTCCCAAAATAGCACCACCAGCAGGCAACCAATGATTCAAAACATGAGCCTGTGGCTAATAGCTAACAGCTCATACTCAAACTGTAACAGTAAACTTTGGACCTTTGGTGCCTAGGGTGCCATTCTCCTCTCCTGGTCCACCAAACAGATCTTTCCACTGCCTCATGCCACCTCCCTAGAGTACTAAGCTAAACAGTGCATGGTCTTCTATCTTTGACCTTCGTTTTTGGTGTAGGAAACATAGCTCCCTCTTTCCGAATTTTTCCAAATTATTGTTTGCCCCACCCTCAGGATACCAGTTATCAGAGTACCTTCAAGTTCTCACTTTTATATCACACACACACACGCACCCCACACACCTCTTTACTTTCTGTATCTTGTTTTTCCACTCTGCAACAATCCCAGGAGCCAAGACATTCTAAAGGACCAGCTGTGAGACAGGAAAATAGAGGAGGAATAAAGTTAGGTGAATATTCTATAAGTTATTCTGCCACATGCCTTCTTTCAGGTTTACTGGGCATGTTGGTCTGCAAAGGAGTGGCTCTGCTGATGGAATTTGATGACTTAATGATTGTGTCTGTCCTTTGAGAGTCTTTTCTTTCTTTCTTCCTTTCTTTTCATTTGTCCTGCCTTTCTTTTCATTTGTCCTTCCTTTCTTTTCATCCATCCTTTCTTTCTTTCTCTCTTTCTCTCTCTCTCTCTCTCTTTCTTTCTTTCTTTCCTTCTTTTTTCCCTCCTTTCTTTCTTTCTTTCTCTTTCTTTCTTTCTTTCTTTCTTTCTTTCTCTTTTATATAAAATCTACTACCAGAAATAGTTGTATTTCTTCTAACTCCCTGGTTTATTTTTATCTTATAGATTCTGTGAGTCATATTACACAATGCATTTCCCTTTCTGCAGGTCTTTTGGAGACATTTAGAGCAGCTATGAGTCTGCATATTCTAATATTTCTGAGAAATATTTTCTGGACTAGATTTTATGAAATAGAGATTTGTTTTTAAAATACTGCATACTATTATATATGTCGAGACCTAAGAGAATAGATGCTTAATGAAAGTGGTATCTGGTTATTTCTTTTTAATTTTGACATTTCTCTTTTTTACTTTGAGATCCCAGATTTTTATGCTTCATAAAGAAATATGTTCCTATTAATGATATAACTACAAACAACAATAACAAAATTGTAACATATAACACTTCATCTTTGTCTCTTTTAATATTTGTTTTGGACGGATGGGGAGGCAGGCACAGGAAAGGCTGCAGCAGAGCAGCATGGATCTGCTTGTGCTCCCACCTCAGCCCGCTGGCAGCTCCACAGGCCTGAGCACCCCCACCTCACAGCAGGAGAGAATTCAATTTGTTTCCACTTAAGTTCCCATTAGGTTGCCTTGCCCCCAGTGGGCGCTCAATAAATACTGACTAAATCAGATGTTGCCCGGTGTTAGCTGCTTCTTTTCCCTTTCCTGCTCCTATGGCTGATTCTGTGGGTCCTTGAAAATCTACATAGATATTTTTCCTGTACTTTTTGTCTCCAAAATTTTCAATGTTAGACTCACCTCTTCCTGTTTGTTCCTGTTTGTTTTCTCTGTTTCTGGTCTGACCTCCCAACTTCTCTCTGGGCCCCTCACCCTAGTTTCCTTCCTCTGAGACCCTTTCTCTCTGTTCCTGTATTCCTCTCTTCCACCCTTCTTGTCTCTCTGTGTCTCTGTGTATCTCTTTCACACACATGCAAACATATACACCTACACACACACACACACACACACACACACACACACACACACACCTTCCTATACCTATGCTTGCTCCCCTTGTATTTTCCCAAGTAATTGAATACACTGAAAGATTTTTATGTCGTCAGGATAATTCATTTTACATTTTTTCTTTGAAGCATTTTGAGGAGCCTTCAAAAGCAGGAACACAGGAAAAGTAGGTTGGTTTCCATTCCTCATGCTACATTCTAAATCAAACTGTTAAGAGATGGGTCTGCTGTCCTCTAGGCTTTCTGTTTGCCCTCTACCCAGACAGGATTGCATTCCTCTGCTCATATGGACACAAACATAGAGATATTTTACCACTGTTAGCCCAGAGGGAATAGTCCACTTCTCCCTTCCCCTAGTTTTTTAAACTTCATCTAGTTTTTTGGCTCAAGATATTGGCATAGAAACTTGGTTGCATAAAGTCCTTGGAGTCTGATGCTGACTTTGCCTTCTATACCTTGAATTTTAAGGACAGAAATGGGTCTGGTGTGCTAGTACCTTCCTTCAGCCACTTTCTGGTGAATATGTGAAAGGTATGGTCACTAACTTTCTCCGGGGATCACCTCCCTTCTCTCATTAAAGTTAATTCTCTATCCAACATTTGTATCTATCAAGTTAACAAACTAATTGGTGCCAATAGGGCCCAAGGGGGATTGAACTTTAAAGTGAATGTGGCATGGAAAGACCACAAACAAAACCTCTGCCCTTGTTTGTAGGAGAAGAACCGCACATACTGTGAGCAATTTTTTTTTTTTTTCAGAAAAGCTCATTTAATCCTTACAGCAACTCTAAAATTTAGTATGATGACATATATTCTACAGGTGAGGAAACTGAGGTTGAGAGAAGTAACTTGACAAAGGGCATACAATAACAGAGCTGAAACTTGTTAAATACCTGTGACTTTATGTTCTTGAGAGAAATTTTTTGCCTAGAAAAAAAATTCAAGGTTATTTTGTGCAAAGTTAGTATTCAATTCATTTAAACCCTTGTTCTTCTCAAGTTTGTATGTTAGTTTATAAATTCTATTAGTACATTCATAAATTTGCCAAGTCTGTAATTACCTTGAAGGAGTAACTCTTTCAATTTAATCAAACTCCTACTTAATATTTAACTACATTTATTAATGCAATATATTTTATTGCTTTTTAAGTATATCATTTGACCTAACAAACTGCCCAAGAACTTGCCATTCCTATAAATCTGATAAATTAAATTTTTAGATTTGATAAAACTTGCTGCTGTTGTTGTTAGATGACGTTGAGTCATGTCCGACTCATAGTGACCCTCATAGAGTTTTCTTTTTTTTTTTCATTTTATTTTATTTTATTTTATTTATTTTATGTTTTTTCAAATTTGAGGCCAGAGGCAGTCTGCGTGATTTAGCGAAACTCTGTCTCTTTTTTTTTCTTTTTTTTTATTAGAAATTTTTAATGTACATCATAATGTGATTCATTTTGACATGCTTTTTGTTGTGACAATTTTCATATATGCAATTTACCCAAAGGGAGATGAGTCATCATACCATAGAGACACCTGCATCTCCATGTTCAATGCAGCGCTTTTCACAATAGCAAAGATATGGAATCAACCAAAGTGCCCTTCAACAGAAGAATGGATAAAAAAACTATGGTATATATACACAATGGAATACTATTCAGCAATCAAGAAAAATGAAATAGGGTCATTCGCA
>VMDO01022824.1:0-32727 GCA_007922755.1 Pedetes capensis | reverse complement strand
AGAATGATGTCAATATAAATGGACTAGAAATCGCATGTAATTGTTCTAACAAGATAAAAACAAAGACCACTACAGGAAAAGTTTCTATCTTAAACAGAACTGGAACCCAAGGACATATAGAAAATTACCATTAAGTAAAAGATAGAGAAGACTTGGTTGGGAAACTTAGATGGGAAGGGTGGGAGGGAGGGAAGCATAGGGGAGGGTAAGGGGTAACCTATATGAATAATGTTTATCAAAATGCATATATGGAAATGTCACAATGAAAAGCATGTCAAAATGAATCACATTAAGATGTACATTAAAAATTTCTAATAAAAAATAATGTTTTCCTTGTGATTACTGGAGAAAGTTACATGTCTCACACTGGCAATTCAGCTTTATCCTACTTTTGCAATCCTGTCTTTCACTTTTCTATTTTCTATTTCTGTGGTCCAACAACAAACCACTCACTCTTTCCTACATATAATATGCACTATCCTCTCCTAAATTCTATTCTTCAAATTATTTCCTCCATCTTATTTTTCCTTCTTTCACTTCTACTTATGAAAAATACATGTAATTCAAATGCCATCTGTTCTCTTCACCTTGTGTATGAATTTGAGTTGTGCAAACTGTTTGCACTGAAATTGTTGGAGGGGCTGTCAACGGAGATTCCACAGAAGTTTGCCCTCAACAAGATCTTTGGGGACCGAGTCACAAGCCCTTTAACAAAGCTGACTGCAGATGTGGCTTCTGCGTGAGAGCTGGACATGGGGACCTGAGGCAAGGACGAGTTATTGCTCTTGTTAACTAACCTCTGCCCTCGGGAGCAGGGGTATGGGTGAGTGAGACTGGTGGGGCTCCTCCCACGCACTCGTCACCCTGGCGGCCTTTCTAGAGCTTGGGAAAATCATAACTGGTGGAAATTGCTCCTACTGCTCTCCTGCCTCATATGTTCTTGGGGATTGGCCAGAATGGTCCCTGTCATGGCAGCCCAGCCTTGGACCTTGTCCCTCCAGAGTCTTCAGGCAAAGCCGTGAAGTTCAGACTCTCTCAAGGTCTGGTAGAGAGAATGTGCGTGTGCTTTGTATACACGCTAGATTCTGGTTTTTGCAGCAACTTTTAGTTTTAATCCACATTTTACAGATACAGCCACTAAGCAATTAAATAACAAAACAAAACTCTAGAAACTGGAATTTTGGATTCCCAGGTCAAATATTTAATCTAGCAACAATTACAGAGGCTGAAGTTACTACGTGAAGCTCAGCAAACTGGATGACAGATGTCCAATTTGTTACTAAATACTATTCATGACAGTTAGGGAGGAAAAGCACTGGCTCTGCATCAATTTTTGCAAATAATACCAGTCTATTTCTTCCGTTTATTTCTTGGATTATTTCTTAGTGGCTGTATCTTCCTCCTATCCTTCTGCTCGGGGCTGGGATTTAGCTCAGATGGTAGAGCGCTGCTCTGTAGTCTCTGAGGTCCTGGCTTTAATTTCCAGTGCCACAAAAATGGGAGAAGGATGTGGCAATCCACTCCCGAGGCAAGCCCAAAACAATTAGCCATTGAAAACCCTGAAAGGGTCGCTATGAGTTGGACCTGACTGGACAGCACCTAACAATAATAAGAACATCCTTCCCCTCTTTCCCTCTTTTCTTTCCTTTGGCGAATGCTCTGCCTGTCCCCCAACTCTATTTTCTCAAAATACTGGTGCTCAGAGCTGTATTTCTGCCATGGATTCCCCATAAAGCTACTAAAGTCCTCAGTGCCTGTGTGTTGGATATAACTGGAAACATTCATGATTGGCGAGACATCTTTTAACGGGTGACCCCATGTCAAAGCACACGGGGCTCCGCCGCGGCAGAGCCTGGAGACAGGCAGACGGGGGAAACGTCTGCGCAGGCTCCCTGTTCCTCCTGGAGCCCCTGCCATGAGCGCAGCTGTCGCCCGGGCCCTGGGCGGCATCGGGCAGTACTCACGAGGCGCCCCGCCTTACCTTCACCGCGAACTCAGCCTCGGTGGCTTTATGCACGCAGCGCTTGCACACGGAGTAGGAGCCCACCCCGATGTCCTCCTTGGTTTCGTAGCCGTCCGAGAAGTGGATGTTGTTCCCGTGTAACTGCTGCGGAGAGGCCAAGACAGAGAGGGCGGTCAGATCGTCTCCCACAAAGACGTGCGTAGCTCTTGTGCACTGCCCGGGACGCACATTAAGAACTCGGGGACTTGAGGAAATGAAGTCCGGGAGCTAGAGGACCCCTTTGCCCAAGGGCGCAGAGCTACCTAGAGGTACTTTCAGCTCTAAATCCCACCTTGCCTACTCCCTGGGCTATGACTCTCCATAAGCGACACCAGGCGATGCTGTGCCCACTGACCCGCCGTCAATTTCCCAAAAGCACGTGAGAAACTATAGCAAAAGGGATGTGGCACTAGCAGATACGGCGCACGTGGTCCTGACATCCGTCTCCAGCGCCAGTCTCTGGACAGAAATGGCAGCTTGGCAGTCTGAGCCCACGAGGTGCAAGGCACAGCCTCGGACCTGCACACAGTCCCCGCCGCCCACTCATAGCTGAGACAAAAGCCCCACTGTGTTCCGCAAGGCCAAAGGATAGGCACATTGGGGAAATCCAATGCCATCCGATTTACCCTGAAAAACACAGCAAGTTCTGAATAAACGCCATCATAATTCCTTCTTAGAGTTCTCCGCATTCCGGTTACATTTTAGGGTGGAGACCTCTATAAACTGTCATCTTCCGCTGGCCTCCCGAAGTCACGGCGCCCACAACCCAAACTGCCATCCTGGGGCTAAAGTTACTACGTGAAGCTCAGCACACTGGCTTTCTGCTTCGGTTTTTGCAAATAATACCAGTCTATTTGTTATTAAATACTATTCGTGACAGTTGGGAGGAAATGCACTGGCTTTCTGCTTTGGTTTTTGCAAATAATACCAGTCTAATTCTTCTGCTTATTTCTTGGATTATTTCTTAGGTGATGTATCTTCCTTCTACCCTTCCCCTCTTTCCCTCTCTTCTTTCCTTTGGTGAATACTCTGCTTGTCCCCCAACTGTATTTTCTCAAAACACCAGGTGCTCAGAGCTGTTATTCCTGCCATGGATTGACGCGTGGCTTGATGCCATACACTGAAGATGCCCGAATCTGACCCCAGGAGCCTTGGGCATAGACATCCATCCGGGTGACGTTCTTCTCAGGACCCTCTCCCTCTTCCTGAAGATGAGTGGGAAGTGGGAGCGGAAGGAACCATCCGGGTCACTGGAGACCATGGCAACACCCAGGGGCAATAGAAATGTGGGGGATGCAAGCCTCTGGCACCCACCTGTTCTTGACACCCAACACCTCCCAGGATGGCATCCCCCAGGGTCAGGGGGCCAGGCATCAGCTGAACCCCGCATGCCCCACCCGCTGGGCGGCTGGAGTTACCTGCACGATGGGGTGGACCGGGGCCTTGTGCGGATCCGGCTGCGAGGGCTCCTGGACCAGGCTCGAGGCCACGAAACTGAACCCTCTGAACAGGTGGTGGGCGTTGGCACTTGGGGGGACACCAGGAGAGTCTGCGGGGGAGCAACGGTAGAGATCAGACTGTGTGAGAGCACAGCGAGCTCGGGAGGAACGCGCAAGTATGTGGGTGTGGGTGTGCATGCACACGTGTACATATGGGGTGTGTGTGCATGAGCATGTGCAGTAAGCGTGTGCGTGCATGTTGGAGAAGGTAAAGCAGATATGAAGGAGGCTCAACCACATGAAACTATTTGGGGTGGGGCTAGGGGTTCGATTTTCAAATGGCAACCATACTTAGGACAAATGTTGTTGTTGTTAGGTGCCGTTGAGTCGGTATCCGACTCATAGTGACCCTCATAGGGTTTTCAATGGCTGACTGTTTTGGGATTGGCTTGGGAGTGGGTTGCCACGTCCGTCTCCCATTTTTGCGGTGCTGGGAATCAAACTCGGGACCTCAGAGATTGCAGCACAGTGCTCTACCCACTGAGCTAAATCCCAGCCCACTTAGGACAAAAGCTTTACGATAATCATTGATTGCACCTTTTATTGTTTTTGTTCTGTATTTTTTGTCGTCGTTTTTGTTTTTTTGTTTTTTGTTTTGAGGCAGAGTCTTGTTATGCAGCCCAGGCTGGCCTGATCTCTTGGCCCTCTGCCTCTACCTCCCAAGTGCTGGGATGACAGGCTATGCGGTCACATCCAGCTTTCCATCACATCTTTAGTTTGCTCCCTTCCGAGCTTACCAAATATTCTTTTTTTTTTTATTTCTGGTACTGGGGGTTGAACTCAGGGCCTTGTGCCTGCATGCTCTGCAAGTACTGGACCACTGAGCCGCGACCCCAGCCCATTTTTTTACTTTTTGAGACAGGGTCTCACTAAGTTATGCAGACTGCCTCTGGTGTCGAACTTGCGATCCTCCCGCCTCCGCCTCCCGAGCCGCTGGGATGACAGGCGTGCGCCACCGCACCTGGCACTTAGCAAATATTCTTTACCACAATCCACCCCTGCCACTCCAGACTGAGACAAAAAAACCACTAATGATGCCAGGTGGGCGGGCAGGAAACAGAGCTGCCGTATTTTCATCACCTAGCTTCTGGGTTCAACAGGTGTCAAGTGCAGGATGCAACCAGGGAGAACCAGGAATTCTCCCGGCCCCCCTTCCACCCATGGCCTGTTGTGCTCCTGTGTGGCCGGTGGCAGCACTCTGCTCTTCAAGGACATTTGGGGAGAGTCACTCCTGCCCACAGCCAGGCAGGACCGTGAAGGGAGCAGTGCCCTGAGTTGTGAGTTTTCTAAACTGACAGCTGTGAGACTGATCCCATTTCACGTTCGTTGCTAAGCAAAACAGGATAAAGGACTACCCAGGAGAAAACATGTTTGCATTACATATGACAAAGGCGGCGCTCTGCAAAGAGCTCCGAGAGACCCACAAGGGAAGAGCAAATGAGGAAGCTCCCGTGGCTGTCATGTGTGGGAAAAGACATGGGTCTCTCAAACGAGTGGGCAACTGCGCATTGACGTGGGATAGATAACGCTCTGCCTCAGGAATGGGCCAACATGGAAGAAACCAGCCAGGTCCAAGTTTGGCCAGGGGCAGGCGACCTCAGGGCTGAAGGTGTGAGTGTAGATGGGCACATCTTCTTAGAAAGTGGAGGACAGTGCTTCCAAGCATTGAAAGTCACAGCCAGTGCTGCACCTAGAAATTAGTTTAAAAGTACTTACAGTGAAGGTATAAAGTTTGCGTAATATTTATTATAGTAAAAAAACTGGGACAACCTAAATGTCCACCATCAAGGAAATCATGGCCATGATCAATAAGGGTCCATCTACATCAGAACACTTGGTAATGCTGTGTGAGTGATTTCTGGAAGACTGACAATCAGACGGGGCACAGCTGTGTGGACTGATGCAGAAATATATTCCCAACACTTTGTCAAGCAAAGGAAAAAACCATGCTGGTAATAATATGGAGAACATGCACGTGGTAAGGAAAACATTTAAAGATATCTTTTAATACATGTTGTTATTGTTAGGCGCCATTGAGTTGGTGTCCGACTCATAGTGACTCCATATACAACAGGCCATACACTATTGTCAGTGCTTCTCTGCTACTCATACAGTTTTTGATGGCTGATTGTTTTTTGGGAGTGGGTTGTCGGGTCCTTCTCACAAGCCTACAGCACCTGGTGTTCCCAGGTGGTCTCCCATCCAAGTGCTAACCAGGCCCGACCCTGCTTAGCTTCCAAGATTTGACAGGATCAGATGCCACTGTGGTGCGGCTACAGGCTTAATATATATTAGAAGGGCAGAACAGTATGTATCATATATATATATATATGTATATATATATAATACATCTTATGATATATAAGTCAATAACATAAAATGTAATATATGCAGTATCTAATTTTTTACAAATACATATAAAAATTTAAAGGTATGTATTATATATAAAATATCTTTAAAAATTATGCATATACATATGTGTGCATATTTATATATTCTAGAACCATTTACCCTGTTAGGGGGTGGGGGCTGGGATTTACCTCAGTTGGTAGAGCGCTGCTCTGCAGTCTCTGAGGTCCAGAGTTCAATTCCCAGCACCGCAAAATGGGAGAAGGACCTGGCAATCCACTCCCAAGGCAATCCCGAAACATGCAGCCATTGCAAACCCTATAAGGGTCACTATGAGTCGGACTTGACTCCATGGCACTTAATAACAACAACAACAACAACAACAACAACAAAAACCACCACCACCCTGTGGGTTACTAGAAAGGCCTTTGCCTTTTCATCTGACCCTTTCCTTTGTTTTGGTCCCTTACTTTGAAATGGAAACATCCTCGGGCATTCTCTGCTTTGCCCCTCATGGTGGGGCAGGGTGTGGGTGGGAGAGGTGCCTGCAGAGGGACTGTGGCTTTTATTCTTTGGCGTACTGTTTTGGGGACAGGGTTAGGAGGGTGGCTGCTTCAAAGCCCTGGAGCAGGCCAATGAGCTGCAAGTCTCTCTGGTCCCAGACAGTCTGGCTGCAGACAGATGGACAACCACGCACCCCGCAGTGCGCTTTTCTGGGGGAGAGAAGCTGGCCCCTGGCTCAGGGCGGGAAGCTTCCTAGACACGTCAGCCTCTTGGACCGAGAAAGGGAGACAGATCCGAGGCTGACTCATTGCCTTACACAAGGGCCTCCCCGGTCACTCCACTCGACAGATGCTCATATGACCCCTGAATTAATGGGACCGGGGTAGGCTGCTTGGAAATGAACTCCCAGCGTGCCAGACTGGGGAAGCCTAATCAAAAGGCAAGACACGGATGAGCGGTTTTTAGAACCTAAACTTACACGCTGTGACACGGACAGGAGAGCCGGCTTGGCTCTGGCTTTCCGCAGACCAGCTGCTCCTCGAGGCAGTGGCCCCCCAGGAGGAGGGGCTTTGCCTTTCTCTTCTGGCGTGGAATCCCGGACTCCTCTTAGCCACCCCCTAAGCTACCTTGTGCTGCACTAAAAGCAGCTTGACAAATGGATACAAGGTAGCTTAAGGATTTCCAAGCCCAGAGGGGCTCTCCTTCCTCCCAGGGGGTTTCACGTCTAGGAACTTGAGCTTGTTCTAGGAATGTACCTGAGCCTCCTAATGGGTGGGGCCAAGTGTAGCTCAGGGGTCTGTTTTCTACAACACTGGGGGGGGGGAGGGAGAGGAAGAGGGGGAGAAAGAGGGAGGGAGAGAGGGAGAGAGAGAGGGAGGGAGGGAGGCAGAGAGAGAGAGAGTTGGGAACAAGACCTGTTAACTCGAACAGATGCACTTTCCTTGTTGTTAGGTGCCATAGAGTTGGTATCTGACTCTTAGTGACCCTGCGTACAACAGGGGAAACACTATTGTCAGTGCTTCTCTGCTGTTCATAGGGTTTTCAATGGCAGATTGATTTCTGGGAGTGGGTTGCTGGGTCCTTCTCCCAAGCTTGTAGCACCTGGTGTTCCCAGGTGGTCTCCCATCCAAGGACTAACCAGGCCTGACCCTGCTTAGCTTCCAAGATCTGATGGGATCAGATGCCACAGGGCTACGGCTGCGGGCACACTTTCATTAGTGAACGGGTAGTCTGGGATCAAATAAGCAATTACTCCAACTAACAAAGAGGCACAAAGTCTAAGGCGATGTCTTAGGGAGACATAGCCCGGGGATTTTTCCTCTCCCTGCAGAGTGAAGAGAAATAGAGCAAGCACATCAGCGGAGGTTCAGAGGGCTCTTTATGAAAAGTTTAAAAAGCTCAATTCGATTGGCGAGTTTAGACAGTAAGTAAGTGACAGGTGGTTTAAATAGAATTTGGAAAGCTTTCCACTCATCTAAAGGATGCTACTTGTCAGCAAGGTACTTAAAGAAGAGCAGACACAGAAGTTAGATAAAGGAAATTTAAAACTAATTGCAGCCTTTCCGGATCCTGAATATAACTGATGTATGGAATATGTGATGGGTGTTTGAACCTTAGATTGGCATCTCAGTCAGTCAGCATGCGCCAACAGGCAACTGGTACACGAGCTTGAAGCGTAAGTTGGGTGGATTTCAGTTTGAGACTGAAACTCCACCATAAGAAATGCTCACTCTGTCAAGCCGGGCGCCGTGGCACACGCCTGTCATCCCAGCAGCTCGGGAGGCAGAGGCAGGAGGATCACAAGTTCGAGACCAGGGGCAGTCTGTGTAATTTAGCGAGACCCTGTCTCAAAAAGTAAAAAAATGGGCTGGGGGTGCAGCTCAGTGGTCCAGCACTTGTAGAGCATGCAGGCGCGAGGCCCTGGGTCCAACCTCCAGTACTGCAAAAAAAAAAAAAAAAGGAAATACCCACTCTGTGTCCAAAGTCTATCATGAAGGACTTGTATGTAGATTATCTGCTCTTTAAGAATCACAGTACTACAGCTTCTTTTGAACCTGGCCATGTACTCAACTTGTCTGCTTAGAAAATCCCACATTTGTACAAAAATCAAAGTGACCTTTGTGCATCTTTAGCGCTTCAATTACTGACTGCGCCAAAGGCAATCTGCATGGCACAACACAGTCACGTTAAATAAAATTGATTGGGGAATTCCAAATAGTAAGGAATAAAAAAGCCCATTCTGGACAGTGTTGGAATGCACTGTGCCTAGTTATGCTTTCCTTAGGCTAATATTACAACAGAATTGGATTTTCCATGTTCACAAACGGCTTCTGAGGCTTAGGGTCACACTGGCTGACCAGGCTGGAGTTTAAATTCTCCATGAACAGCACAAAAAGCACAAGTGTGAATAGCTTATAGTTGTCTCCATTAGCATCTTCTTACCCACCAGGACAACTATGGTGTTTCTTCTGGTATTTTAAACCACAGCCCTACGTGATGGCAACTCAGGACAAAGGGCTGCCCATCTCATTACGGACCCCGCGGCCTATGTAAGCAGTCCATGTGGAGAGTCTGCGTGGGGAGTCTGCGTGGGCAGCCTGCGTGGACAGTGTGTGTGGACAGCGTGTGTGGGCAGTCTGCATGGGCAGCGTGCATGGGCAGTGTGCGTGGACAGCATGCGTGGGCAGTGTGCATGGACATTGTGCATGGACAGCGTGTGTGGGCAGTATCCATGGACAGTGTGCGTGGACAGTGTGCATGGACAGTGTGCGTGGACAGTGTGTGTGGGCACTATGCATGGACAGTGTGCATGGGCAGTATGCATGGATAGTCTGTATGGACAGTGTGTGTGGGCAGTGTGTGTGGGCAGTATGCATGGACAGCGTGCATGGGCAGTATGCATGGACAGTCTGTGTGGACAGTGTGTGTGGGCAGTCTGCGTGGACAATGTGCATGGGCAGCGTGCATGGCCAGCCTGCATGGACAGTGTGCCTGGGCAGTGTATGTGGGCAAGTGTGCATGGGTAGTCTGCATGGACAGTGTGCGTGGGCAGTGTGCGTGGACAGCATGCGTGGGCAGTCTGTGTGGACAGTCCCCATAGTCAGTGTGCATGGACAGTGTGTGTGGACACTCTGCATGGGCAGTCTGTGTGGATGGTCTGCATGGACAGTCTACATGGACAGTCTGCACAGGCAGTCTGCATGGACAATATGCACAGATTCACAGCCTTCTCCTGCTTGGAGCAAATTGCTTTCCTGTTCTTTACCTTCAGGACAACCACCGAGGAGAAATAAATGACCACTCAGGTGACCGCAGGCACAGCCAGGGTGGGAGCCCCATGCCCTGCTTCGTCCTGTCAACCTCAGAAGCAAAGCAGCGTCCTCCTCCTCTGTGATGGGTGAACGTCATCACTGAGGACGGGTCCCACCCGCCAGTTTCTTCTTCCTCCTTTGTAGCCTCATTCACGAGCAGCAGCGACGGCCCCAAACTTCCAGGGCAATCATCACTCGAATCTCATCCCGGAGGATGGTTTGAGTCTGCCCATGGGACCCAGAGGACAGAGTGGGCCACCTGTGCCTCAAGTGCCCGGTGCACAGTGCATAGAAACCGCACTCATCCTACCCTTCCAGCAGCACCATGCTGCCCAAGGCTGGAGCTGCCCAGGCCTGGGAAGAGCCCTGGGGAAAGCGCCATAGCCCTGTCCGTCTGCGCACGCTCACGCCCACCTCCGCGCTCCAGCAGTGTGGACGCAGACACCTCTCCAGCACCTGACCCAGAGGAACAGGGTGGCGTCTCTGTGCCAGCGTTACCCACTTGATGCGTGTGGTTGACCACTCTGTCTCAGAGAACAAACCCTTGTGGATCCATCAGCGGCTCCGTAGCCACTCGCTGGCTGAACTTGTCCCCCAAGGCTGCAGGGGCTGTGACATGCTCTGATGTGGCCTGAACTGCCCTGACCCCGTGTGACCATGGTCCATGACAGGGCCCTTGAGGGAGGTTCAGTGAGGCTGTGAGGACTCACCAGCCCTAATCCCACAGCACTGCCATCCTGAGAAAAGGAAAAGGGACCCCAGAGTGCTCCCACTTTCTGCACACAGAGGAAAGCCCTGGGAGGACACGTAGGAGGCCACCTGCAAGCCAGCGAGAGGGACCGCACCAGGAACTGACCCACCTCAATCTTGAACTTCAGCCTCCCAAACTGAGAGACAGTGAGTGACGTCACCTGAGAGCCTGCCCTGGGGTATTTTGTCATGGCAGCCTGGGCAGACTAGGACACCCACCACAGGAAATAAGTGGCAATCACCAGTGTCACAGAATGGCAACTCAAGCCAGGCATGGTGGTACACGCCTGTCATCCCACCGTTTCGGGAGGCGGAGGCAGGAGGATAACAAGTTCGAGACCAGAGGCAGTCTGTGTAACTTAGTGAGACCCTGTCTCAAAAAGTAAAAAAATGGGCTGAGGGTGCAGCTCAGTGGTCCAGCACTTGCAGAGCATGCAGGCGTGAGGCCCTGGGTCAACCCCCAGTACCATACACACACACACAAAAAAAAAAAAAAAAAAAAAAAGAAAAAAGAAAAGAAAAAAGAAAAGAAAAGAATGGTAACTCACAGGGAGCTGACCAGCTCTGACTGGACTTGACAGAGCCCGAGAGTCATCTCAGAAACACTGGAGAACGAGGCAGTGGATTTGTGTGTACACTTGCTCTGCTGAGACCTAACCGTGGCGCGGCTTTTCAAACAGATTTCTGATCTTCTGATGAATAATCAATGCAGTTCGCAGACCCACAGACCTACAACAGGCACCCTTCTCCTGCAGAAACTCTCTCCTTAAGTGAGAGTCTGTGTGGTCTCCAGTTCCCTTCCCGGCTCCTGCCTGGGCATCTCTGGATGACATGGTCATAAGCTGATAATTCAGAACAAGAAGGGGGTCCACAGAACACCATGGTGACCTCTGGAGCGGATGTCACCTGGGGAGTAACCAGGAACTGGTTCTGCCTCTGAGACCTCTATGACTAGTTGTTGTTGTTGTTGTTAGGTGCTGTCCAGTCGTGTCCGACTCATAGCGACCCTCATAGGGTTTTCAATGGCTGTTTTGGGATTACCTGGGGAGTGGGTTGCCATGTCCCTCTCCCATTTTTGTGGTGCTGGGAATCAAATCTGGCACCTCAGAGACTGTAGCGCAGTGCTCTACCAACTGAGCTAAATCCCAGCTTGCTCTAGTCTATGACTACAGCAAACAGGAAACCAGACAGGACTGACGATTATTCCCCACTGGGAGATTGTGACCACAGTCTCTCCGCTCCTTGTCACCTGTCCCAAGTGGTCAGCTGAGAGAAGTCTGGGCTGGGAAACCACCACTGGCACACACCTGTGGGCGTCCGTGCAGTGAACTCTGGGTCGAAGTGGAAGGTGTCCTCGGGCCTGCCCACAGCCGGTTTGAAGGGTGGCTTGATCTCCTTCCGGTACAGCTTCTGCAGGAAGAGCAAGGCAGATGCTGAGCAGGCACAGGCTCACATGCCACCCTCTCCCCAGGCACAGGAGCCCATGTGCAATGTAGACCTCGCTCCCATGTCCCATCGTGCGTGACAGTACATATAGTATAACAGCTGCGTCATACATGAAGATATTCAAAAAGCACAGTAGGAGGGGTACGTGTTTGAGACTTGCTGTGTTCTTTATTTTGGGACAATTTTCCAACTTCTTTTTGACTGTAGGAGTTTGTTGGGGTTTTTAGGTGCTATCAAGTCAGTGTCCGACTCATAGCGACCCTACATACAACAGGCAAAACACTATTGCCATGCTTCTCTGCTATTCATAGGGTTTTCAATGGCAGATTGTTTTTTAGGAGTGGGTTGCCGGGTCCTTCTCCCAAGCTTACAGCACCTAGTGTTCCCAGGTGGTCTCTCATTCAAGGATTAACCAGGCCCAACCCTGCTTAGCTTCCCAGATCTGACAAGATCGGATGCCACAGGGCTATGGCTGCAGGCATAGGAGTTTAGTCTCCAAGTAAAATCCTACAGCTGCAGTCGTCAACCATTTTGGCATTAGAGACTTGTTTTGTGGAAGACAATTCTTCCATGGGTCAGGGCTGGGGGTGGTTTCAGATGGTTCAAGCATGGGGAGCAACTGTAAATATAGATGAAGCTTCACTTGCTCACCCACTACTCATTTGCTATGTTGCCCGGTGCCTAACAAGTCACTGACAGGTGCCAGTCTGCAGCCTGGGGTTTGGGGACCCCTGCCATCCAGGACAGTCACACGTGCCCTCCCTGTCTCAGTGACTTTGGGGCCCACCACCTTGGAGCCCACTCTCAGCTGTGTGGGATACTGCAAAAATCAAGGCCCACAATGCACCAGGGCCTTTCTTGCCCAATCTTTCTGGATTGTGCTCTGGACCTTGGCATATGGAACCACCTTCAGCAGTGCCCAGACGCCACTGCCGTCACGGATCCTGTGCTCACATGGTCCTTTCCGCCATCTCAATCTCTGGTAGAAGGCACAGGAAGCCCACGACCCCCAGGGCCCGTCAGAACCGTCTGCTGGAGCACAATTTCCAAACCCGCTGTGCATTTCTCAACCCCAATGATGTGCGCGGGCTGGGATTTAGTTCAGTGGGTAGAGTGCTGTGCTGCAGTCTCTGAGGTCCCGAGTTCGATTCCCAGCACCGCAAAAAATGGGAGGAAGATGTGGCAACCCACTCCTAAGGCAAAACAATCTGCCATTGAAAACCCTATGAGGGTCACTATGAGTCGGATACGACTGGATGGCACCTAACAACAACAACGATTTGGGCGTGGCTCAATTTAGGGAAACAACACACAGGTATTTGGGGTCTGGCATGGTCCTTGGGGCGGACAACACTGTGGGCTGAGGAACTGAGCATGGTGAGGAGGAAGGACAGGCAGTGGAGAGGCAAAAAGGGGTGTAAGGGTGAGGCAGGTGACGCTGGAAGAGCCGGGGCCTCAGGGTCACAGCACCCTGGAGACAGAGGCATGGTGTCCACAGTGTGCAGCAGGGCTGGAAACTCGGAGGAGGGTCTTGTTTTTCCCGCCCACTGAGGACAGAGTCATCCCAATCCTGCCGATCAGGGGGACCTCAGACGATGGCCCAAGACACTGACTCCCTGGACTTTTCTAGGTGCTTGTGCCTGATGGATCTGGGGCTCAGCTCTGAAGTTGGGGATCTACTGGCTAAGCAGGTCGGGGTGGCAGATGAAGTGACTCCAGATAAAATTTGCCCTCAATGTCTCCATGACAAGGGAGTCCATCCGCTGGCCAGACAGGGAAACTCAGGCTAGGCGTCCAAGGCAAGGGCAAGTGGTGGGCAGACAGGGAGGGGCAGCTGGGTGTCCTGACTGTCCTCACAACACCGGGCGCTTGCCATGGGGCTGAGGAGCAGCTTCAGGAGGCCAAGGGGAGGGAAAAGGAAGGAGCAGGGTGCTGGCATCTGATGCCGCCAGGCACAGGTACCTACTGGGCACCTGCTGTCCTGTATCGGAACTGTGGGAAACGGGTGGCTGGAGACACTGCAGCGCATCCTCTGAACCACGGCCGTTTGAAGGGCCAGGGTGGTGTGTGCCAGCCGCTGGTGGGCACATGCTGCACTTGGGCTGCTCTCTGAGCCAGGGAGAGAAGCTAGGATTTAACTTGACCCCGAGTGACCTGGTCACATCCTGCCCTGGTGCCCCGCTCTTGTTAGGAACAGAGCTGCTTCTGAAAGAGGAGGGAGCTGTGATCTTGCACTCTGTGGTGGCGCATGCACAGGGCACAAATATGCCTCCCTGGTGTAGGCGCGAGGGGGAGGAAATTTCACAAGCAAGGGGCTCTGCCCTGATTAGAGCCCAGGCCACCAGGGCCAGCGCCACCTGCTGTCTCTGAAAATTCTCCCGTCATATTCCAGCTGGACTATGAGGTGATTATCTGTCCCACCGGAGTCAAGATCACCTCTTCTGGGCGGGGTGCCACCAAAGCCGCTCTACTTTTATAAGGGGGATTAATGTACACACGAGATGCCCATTAAAACCAGGACAGAGTGAACACATGTGGTGCTGCTTAATCCCAAGGGGCAGCGTTGGCTGGGAAGCCAGAGCTCAGATGGCCAAGTCGGCCTCTCCTCGGCCCACAGGGATTGGGCGTGGTTGGGCCACAGTCTTGCCCATGCCTGCCCAGCTTCATAGCAGCTGAGAAAACAACCCTTGAGCCCAGCCTTTTCCCTGAGGGGGTCTGTCCCCAGCAGGACACTTGGCAATGCCTGGGTGTGAGACACTTGTGGGTGGAGGCCAGGGATCCGCCCACCTCAGCCCATTGCAGGATGTCCCCAGACAGAGAGCACCGCCCCACATCAGTGAGTCCCAGGGCCCCAGCCGGGCACCCTCCTCCCCTCCTGCCCCTCCTTCTTCGTCCCGGGTCCGCCTGTCAAGAGTGTGACCACAGAGCCAGCTTCCCAAAGCAGCAGAGGTGGGGCCGGGCTGCATGGACCCTTTCTGGGACGTCCCTTCTCCTCCCGATGGGGAGCAATGACTCAGGCAAAGCTGGCTGACGGTCTCATTCGTGTCCCATGACAGACGGGGCACGGGACACACCACGGGCATATCACGGGGAAAGAGAAGCTTCGAGAGCTCAGGCTGCCCAAGGAAGTGCAGCCTTCCGCCTGGTGACTCTGAGTGGAAATGCTCCTCTCTGCGTGTCCGAGGGCGGCGGGAAGGGTTCTGGCCAGGAGGCTCTGAGATTTTATCCAGAAGGAAAACAGACTCGTTGCACTCGGACCCACAGCCCGGCAAGGGTGCTCTGAGAGCACCACTTGGGTTGACAGCATCGTCCAGGGGAGAATCAGGCGGCCAGAGAGGTGGCCGGCCTGGGTTCCCTCCCGCCCATATGCCACGCTGTGGGGCTCAGCTCAGGCTGTCCTGCGCTTTGCTCCGAATTATGCTCTGTTCCTCCCTGTCTTCTCCATGCACCGCAAAGCCTGGTGCTGGAAGCCTCCAGCAGGTCCTATTGAGCAGTTGCAGAGCCAGGTGACGGTGCCGCATGGTGGTGTCCTGTGCGCAATGCCAGGCTTTACGGGCAGCCTGTGCGGCACACTCATGCTGGCCAGTGCTCTGTGAAAACCTCAGCTGCGGCACCGTCACCTGGCTCTGCAAGTCCCTGTTCCAGCGAAGGAGATCTTGGTGTGGCCAGCAGGAGGCAGGTGACAGAGCAGATGGAGCACTTGGTGAGGAACGGGCAGCCTTCCTGCAGCAGGACATTTTCACAGGCCCTGTGTGCATTACATCCATGCACAGTTGTCCGCTTGGGTGAGCTCGCCCCTCCCCCAACCCCCCAAGGCTGCCACATGTGATAGCCACGGGCATCAGGCCACATGCTCTCAGATCACAGAGCCACCTGACCACTCCTCTCATGGTTCTGTGCCTCAGTTTACCCTAGGAATCCTTCTCATCCCCTAGAAAATCAGGTAACGACGCGCTTGGAAGGGCTTTGGGACGTACAAACACCACAAACGGAAGTCACTCATCGTGAAGGCAACAGCTACCACGCACGCTGCGTGGTCAGGCCGAGGCCTCAGACTGCTCTGGAAACCAAGCAGTAGACAGGCAGGTGTCCCCACCCTGGGACTGTGGTCTAGCAGCGTCTCTGCCGTCCCAATGCTGCTTCACCCCACGTCCCTGCAAGGGGTCAGACTGGGCTGGAAGCCACCGTGGGCCGCGTGCAGCCTGCGTGATTTCCTTTCATGGGGGTGATTTTGGGTTTGGGCTAACTCTATGTTCTCAGCACTGCTTCAGCCTTGGGGGAAAAGAACAGGCAGCTTTTGCTTGCTGGCCTCCACCATGCCCTCCCAGAGGTTCCGCGTCCACAATGAACGTGGAATTCTTCACTTAGCCAGCGGCGCGGTGTGAACTGGGAAGGCGGGCCTCCTGTGCAGACACGGACTTGCTGGGTGCTGAAAGCGAAGTGGAAAGGCAGCGCAGCGTGGCCAGGCGGCCACCCCCATCTCCTGTGGGCGATGTGTTCTGCCCTAGCGGGCCACCCACACCCCCAGGGAATGGCTACTGGATGACACGCATTCACTTACAAAAATAAAAAAAAAAAGAAAGAAAAAGCTCTGCTGGCAGTTTAGGGCCACAGAAGGCAGCAGAAGTAAAATATAAATGTAGGTGCTCCCAGTGGCCTCTGCGGCGGCACTTGGGTGAAGGCCCCAGCGAGAAATCCCAAGGCCAGGGATGTCTTCTCATTCATCACGCTAGCGTCCACAGGGCCGGGGAAGGTGCTGGCGTAAATGATCCTCGCAAATGGGAGGGCTCCCTGGTTTTCAGTTATCTGGCCGACTGACTCCAAATTGGCGCATCCAGACAAACCCATCGCTGTGCTGACCAGCCTGGGAGGCCACATCCACGAGCTTTCTTTTTTTCTTTTTCTTTTTTTTCGGTACTGGGGGTTGAACCCAGGGCCTCGTGCCTGTGCCTGCATGCTCTGCAAGTGCTGGACCACTGAGCTGCACGCCCAGTCCATTTTTTTACTTTTTGAGACAGCATCTCGCTAAATTACGTAGACTGCCTCTGGTCTCAAACTTGCAATCCTCCCGCCTCCGCCTCCCAAGCCGCTGGGATTACAGCACGGCTCTGCAGTCTCTGAGGTCCTGAGTTCGATTCCCAGCACTGCAAAAATGGGAGAAGGATGTGGCAATCCACTCCCAAGGCAATCCCGACACAGTCAGCCATTGAAAACTCTATGAGGGTCACTATGAGTCAGACATGACTCGACGGCACCTAACAACAACAACACGAGAAGCAAAAGATGCTCCCCTGATGTAGAAATGCCAGACTTGGTGCAGGACCTGAAGACCATGTGCACGAAAGAGACTCTGCTCCCAAACGCACAGAGGCCATGTTGGACCCTGAGCGCCGCATGGGCCCAGGAGGTGCTTCTGGCTGTGGGAGGAGGCCAGCTTCTGCCCAGGGACCCGGCAAGCTGGCCTGCAACACACCTCACCCACGCTTCCCAGTTCACCTGCTGTGCCAGCCCCTGTGCCCCATCAGGCGGAAGGAAGCCCTTCTGGGCTCTGTCCACTGCTGGCTGAGGTGAGCGTCTGCAGCACTGGCCAACAGCCCGCCTCGGTCAGGTCCTCTGACGGGTGTCCCCTAGGGGCAGCATGGGGAGAGCCGAGGACTTATCCCAGCTGCAGCCCGCAGGATTCCCAGCCACTGCTCCTTTCTGCCCTCCCCCACCCAGCTGTCCCTTCTCCATTTTCCCAGGCCTGCTCTTTGGAGGGCGGGCTCTGTATGACAGAGAAAGGGAATGTTGTTGTTGTTAGGTGCCGTCGAGTTGGTATCCGACTCATAGCGACCCTCATAGGGTTTTCAATGGCTGACTGTTTCGGGATTGCCTTGGGAGTGGATTGCCAGGTCCTTCTCCCATTTTTGCGGTGCTGGGAATCAAACTTGGGACCACAGAGACTGCAGTGCAGCGCTCTACCAACTGAGCTAAATCCCAGCCTGAGAAAGGGAATGGTGGGGACAACCCCCGCTCCCAGCCACTGTCCCTGTCCTGAGCCTCCGGGGCCCCTGCCCTTTACCCGCCCTCCTGCGTCCACTGGCTCACTGTTCACTCCTCACTCCCTCGCTCGGGTTCCCAGAGGAGGCCAGAACTCATCGCTATGCCACTATGCCAGGGAGGCCTGACCTCCTGTAGCTCACACTCTAGAGGCAGGAGACAGACGGTCAGGCACACACATCAGAGACCAGGGACCCTGCGTGGTGTGTCCCAGTGTGTGTGGGGGAGCAGATGCAGCAAGGCCAGGGTCAGCAGGACCAGGAGGCTGCTGTGGCCGTGCTGATGAACAAGGACTGGAAGGGCGGAAGGGAGCCTGGGGCGCTGGGGGCGCAGGGTGAGGGGACGCTGCCCCTCGGCCTTCCTGCTTCTCCCCTCCCCGTCCCAGGCTCCCTCCTGCTTTGCAGCAGATGCATTTGCTCAAGGCCTCTGGACCCTGGGGGAAGGTTTGCTCCGTCCCTGATTTGACCCCAGCCTGGACGGTGCCTGGACCACGGAGCGCCAACACATACGGCTGAATAGCGAGTAAGTGGAGGGTCAATGACTGTGGTGTGCAGTGCCCCCCCGGGGCCGAGCGGGGAGCCCCAAGCTATGCTGGCAAAGAGGCCCTGACGCACGCCCCCTCTCGGGGGATGAGGGGATGCCTGTGAGGGGCTGTCTTCCAACCCACACCCTGAGTGGTGCTGACTGGCCACAGGGTCACATGAGACCCGTGGCTGATGCGAGGGGCCAGTCTATGCCCCCATCCCTACTACAGGGGTGGCCCCAGAACGGGCATTCCAGCTAGGGCCACCGCTGAGAGTGGCCATGGGTGCCTGTGAGCTGATGCGGCCTGGGCACCTTTCAGGTCTCAGTTTTCAGGCGGCTCTGAAGGAAGTGCATAGTGGGAGGACATGGCCTGATTTCTCTCTGCCCCTGGAGTGGGGATTTTCACCTGCTGGGAACCACGGACAGCCTGAAGGGTCACCACTTCCTCTAATCTTACCCTCGACAAGAAGCCTCATTTAAGCAAGTTCTGCAATCAGAACTACAGAACAGGGTCTAGAAACCTGCCCACTCCCAGACTGGCCAGTCTCAATTGGACTTGGGTGGGAAGAGGGGGCGAGCTGGAGAGGTGGGCCAGGGGCTCTGCGGCTTTGAGAATGATCCTACACAGCACTGAGTTAATATTCTCTGACGTAAGACCTAGGGGCTGCGATTCCCGGGGGCACGGACTCCATGAGGCTATTAAGAGGACATAGGGAGGCAGCCTAGGTAATAAACTCTATACTACAGAATCGCGTTTTGGTTTTTTTTTTTTTTTTTTTGGTGCTGGGGATCAAACCTAGGGCGTTGGTGTGTGCTAGGCAAGCACTTCACCATGGAGCCACATCTCCAGCTTGATTTTTTTTCTTTTTTCTTTTTCAGTACTGAAGGTTGAACCCAAACCCTTGCATATGCTGGGCAAGCGCTCTACCACCAAGCTACACCCCCAGCTCCTTTTTGACTTTTTACTTTGAGATAGGGTCTTGCCAAGTTATGCACGCTGCCTCTGGACTCAAACTCAAAATCCTCCTGCCTCAGCCTCCAGAGAGGCTGGGATGACAGGCTTGCACTGCTGTCCCTGGCTCCTAGCCTGATTTTTTAAAACATTCTGTTAAAAGGAAGAAGAAAATCCTAAATCCAAGTGTACTGTGTTAACCTAAAGGAAAGGCCCAGTGCCAGCCTCGTAGGAGCTACGCTGCCCTCCCCGCATGGCCAGCCTGGCTTCCCAGCAGCCCCTCCGTCAGCAGGGGCAGGCACTGATGGGTCACTCTTCAAACAGTGGCCTGCGAGGCTAGGAAGCAGGTGCTGGCTGATGCTCACCGTGCGTCCAGTAGGTAGAGGAGTTACAGGGACCTAGGGCTGGCTGAGCATGTGGGCCCAGTCTGCTCTCTCTATAGAGAGCCACTGAGAAGGTCCCCAGTGCTCTCACCCTCGGGCCTGTTCTTGTTCATCTCGCAGGCTCTCGGCCTCCATAGAGGCTGCGCCCGGGCCTCCAGCCTCCCCCGCACCGTGCACAGGCAGCAGCACCAAGGTGAGCCACTTACATTCCAGTCTACAGTGACAAAGAAAGGGTGGCGCTTGATCTCCTCCACGCCGTCGATGCCAGCACCTGTCAAACAGAGCAGAGATGACAGGTCAGAGCAGAGCTGAGGGCAGGCGTTCTCTGTGCAGCTCCTGACACGGCATGGGGGCGGAGGGGCACACGGGGCGTGTCCTGGCACAGTCTTTCTGGGGGACGCACTGCTCCTGCCCTGTGGCCTCTGCTCCCCTGCCGTGGCCTCCAAGCCCAGGAAGCCCCAGCCAGCTGAGAGCTCGAGGCAGGACGTGGCAGGGCAGGGGGTGGCGAGAGGTGGCCGAGACACAGTGGGTGCCTGGGCCAGAGTCTGCTCGGGTGTGGGGGTGCCTGACACCCTTGACACCCAGGAGTCCAGGACATGCCGCTGTGGGGCTGTGGGCAAGCAGCAGGGGAGGGAAGGATGCTGGGAAAGGAAGAGGGGACAGGGCAGGACGGAGCCCACTCCGCTCACACCAGATGGTGGCCGTCGCATGTGGAGACGGTCGGGTTGCAGCTCTCTGCCCGTCTGCTATTCCTACCCAGCCTCCTGCCTTCCTTTGCTGTTTATGTCAAAACCCTAAGCCCTGCGGGGTAGCAGGTGGGACACGGGACATCTGGGGCCATGAGGTCATTCTGTGTGATCCCGTGCTCACCGCACACTGGAGCGAACCTATGTGAGTGACAGACTCCAACAGTAAGTGTGTGGACATTGCTTTGTAACTGCAGCAGACATGCAAGCTCAGTAAGACGTTAATGTTAGGGAGACTGGTGGGGGCATGGGTGGGCGCCATGCTCTCTGTTCAATTTTTCTATAAACTTAAAAACTGCTCTGAAAATAAAGTCTATTAATGAAAAGGGCTGGGATTTAGCTCAGTTGGTACAGTGCTGCTCTGCAGTCTCTGAGGTCCCAAGTTTGAGTCCCAGCACCACAAAAAATGGAAGAAGGGCCTGGCAATCTACTCCTAAGGCAATCCCGAAACAGTCAGCCACTGAAAACCCTATGAGGGTCGCTATGAGTCGGACTGGACTCGACAGCACCTAACAACAACAACAAGCCCCTAGGAGCTCGGTGTTCTCTCCCGGATGGTGCAGCCAGTGAGGAGTCTGATACTATGAGTCAAGGACAGGCCTCCAGAGCTGCCATGCCGTGGGATCCTAATGAGCACCCTGTAAGCCTTGCTCGGCTCCAGGATGCCAGAGATTCATCTCGATCACAAGCAGTGACCAGACAGCACGTGACAGAGTCATTGAGCATGGAGGACCAGTATGTCCTTCTTATTAGGCCCAATCACCTCCCATTAAGATTCCCAAGAAAGGCAAACATAAACTAAAACGTTCAGTGGGACAATGGACCCGAGAATTCAGACTTACTCTCTGATATGGTTGTTGTTAGGTTCTCTTGAATCAGGTCCGACTCATAGTGACCCTATGTACAATGGAATGAAACACTCCCCGACTCTGTGCCAGGCACATGAGCTTTTATATGTTTAAGCCCATTGTTGCAGACACTATGTCAATTTACCTAGTTGAAGATCCTCTTTTTTGTTGACCTGCCACTCTCCCAAATATGATGTCCTTCTCCAGGAATTGGTCCCTCCTGACTACATGTCCAAAATATGTAAGACACAGTCTGGCCATCCTTGCTTCCAAGGAGCACTCTGGTTGCACTTCTTCTAGGACAGATCTATTGGCTCTTTTGGCGGTCCACAGTATACTGAATATTTGTCTCCAACACCATAATTCAAAAGCATCAATTCTTCTCCTGTCTCCCTTTTTCAGTGTCCAGCTTTCACAACCATATGATGAGGCTGAAAATACCATGGCATGAGTCAGGTGCACCTTCATCTTCAATGTGACATCTTTACTTGTCAACACTTTAAAGAGGTCTTTTGCAACAGCTTTCCCTAGTGCAATGTATCATTTGATTTCTTGACAGCTGCTTCCACAGGTGTTGACTAGCATCAAGTAAAGCAAAATCTTGGACAACCTCAATGTTCTCTCCATTTATCATGAAGTTGCTTATTGACCCAGTTGTAAGGATTTTTGCTTTGTTGATGTTGAGGCTCAATCCATACTGAAGGCTGTGTTCTCTGATCTTCATCCGATAATGTTTAAAATCTTCTACACTCTCAGCAATCAGAGCTGTGTCACCTGGATAATGCAGGTTATTAATGAGTCTTCCTCTAATCATGATGCCGCATTCTTCTTCATAAAGTCCCGCTTCTTGGATTATTTGCTTGTCATAGAGATTGGAAAGGTATGGTAAAAGGACACAGCCCTGACACACACCCTTCTCAACTTTAAGCCAGGCAGTGTTTCCATGACTTCCTTCTGGTCCATGTACAGATTCCTCATGAGTACAATTAAGTGCTCCGGTATTCCCATTCTTTGAAGTGTTATCCATAATTTATTGTGATCTGCCCAGTCAAATGCCTTTGTATAATCAATAAAACATAGATAGACATCTTTGTGGTCTTCTCTGCTTTTGGCTAATATCCATCTGACACCAGCAATGATGCCCCTGATTCCCTGCCTTCTTCTGAATCTGGCTTAATTTTCTGGCCATATCCTGTTTACATAGTGCTGCAGTTGCTCTGGAATCCTCTTTAGCAAAATTTTACTTACAGGTGATATTAATGAAATTGATAATTTCTACATTTGGTTGGATCCCCTTTCTTAGGAATAGGTACAAATATAAATCTCTTCCAGTCTGTTGACCATATAGCTGTTTCCCAAATCTCTTGGCATAAACAAGTGAGCACCTCCAGTGCTGCATCTGTTTGTTGAAACATCTCTCTTGGTATCCCATCAATCCCTGGAGCCTTGTGTTTCATCAACTCCTTCAAGGCAGCTTCCACTTTGTCCTTCAGTACCGTTGGTTCCTGATCATATGCAACATCTTGAACACAGAATCCCCGTATTTCCCCAACTGCTGGAAAAGGATGCTTTCAGGGCAGGTTGATGGGACAGTGCCCTAAACCTCACAGCCAGATGACCACAGAGCTGTGCAGGGGCCGGTGTCATGGAACATGTGGTGCACACTGGGGACAAGGATCTAGGATGCACACGTGGGAGAGAGAGGACACACAGGATGACTAGGTGCGGTCGCAGGGACCAATCACGTGGCCACAGTCCCTAGGGAGAAAGGCTGACTGCCTGCAGCCTTCAGCTGCCTTGGGCAGTTGGGGCCAGGACTCTGCACGCAGACATCAGTTTCTGCAGGAGGCTGTCACACATGCTGGAGACAGAGAGACAGAGGGACCGACAGCCTGGCCACCCCGCCTGTCCTCATGCAGCCCAGGGGCAAACGCTGGTTCTTAAACCCACAGCCCCAGAGCCTGGTTAATGCAGGGTCAGCTCTTCAGGTGAAGGGTAAACGCTGTCCTCTCCAGGAGATGCCTGAATTTGGGCCTCTGGGAGGGTGAACGGAAGGCACACTTGGCTCTCCCCGCCGGGGTGGATGGACCCACTCGCCCACACTTCTCTCGGTCATAGCTGTCCCCAGCACAGGGTCCTCAAGGCAGCCCGGAGCTCTAGGCACAGCCCGGCTCCAGCACAAGGCCACGGAGCCGATGTCAGCTGGTATGAGGACCGAAGGACAACCTCTGCGAGGTGCAGGGCATCCGCCAGCCTCCTGCAGAGGATGCTTTGTGGGCAAGATCTCAGGTGACCTGAGTGGGGAGTGGCAGCACCAGCTACCGCAGACACAGCCCTGACAAAGGCCAGCCTAGGGTAGGTGGCGGGGCCAGGGTGACTCAGCCATGAGCTCCCGATGAGGAAAACGAGACGGAGGAAACTGGACCTCCAAACTGGACCTCCAAAAGTGCAGCCCATTGCTTCTGGGCTGGGGGCTCCGGAGCATCTTTAAGCACTGCTGACGGTGTCGGCTCACTTTAGTTCCACAAATGCTCCTGGGCCCGTGTCGGCTCACTTTAGTTCCACAAATGCTCCTGGGCCCGATGCAGCCCAGGAGCAGGGGTCCAAAATGAGCGTGCCCCGCCTGCCTCGTGGAGTCCCGATGCCAGACACTTCTGCTAATGAACCGGGCACTGTCAGCCCTCCTCCCGTGACTCCACCACAGACAGTGGTTCTCCTGCCTTCCTTCTACCCAGAAGCGCCAGGTGCAGAGCTGTAGCCAGCAAGGTGGGTAGGGAAGTCCCCGAGGCTTCCAGAAGCGCTCTGCTTTCCCAACAACAGGGACAGATGTGCTCATTCTCATCCATTTCCCCCGCTTCCTCCTTTCAATATGAATGTGATACCTGGAGCCGTTGCAGCTATTTGGTGATTGCAAGGTACCGAAGCATTAAGATGAAAACTCAACGCCCCGAGAATGGCAAGCTAAGGAGACAGAAGGATCTGGATAACAGTTCAGCTGCCAAAGCAATGTCTACACCTCATCCGCCACCACATGGCCGGCTCAAGTGAGAAAAATACGCTGTGATTTGGAAAACTAAATTAGCTGAATCAAAAAATGTAAAAGGATCTAAGAGTTCTGTACTTTGCCATTAGAGGCAATTCTCTCTCTCTCTCTCTCTCTCTCTCTCTCTCTCTCTCTCTCTCTGTGGTCCTGGGGGTTGAACCCAGGGCCTCACACTTGCATGCTTTGCAAGTGCTGGACCACTGAGCTGCACCCCCAGCCCATTTTTTTTTTTTTACTTTTTGAGACAGGGTCTCGCTAAGTTACACAGACTGCCTCTGGTCTTGAAGTTGTGATCCTCCCGCCTCTGCCTCCTGATCAGAAGCAATTCTTATGGACGCACCTTTCTCATATGTGAATGCAGGGACGCCTCCTCTTATCCGCTCTGCAGGATCACCATAAGGGCTGGAATTTGGTGATGACGGCTTTGGCACAGTGGTTAAGGAATGTCAACGCCATCATCCCCAGGAAGAGCCTGAGGCTCACTGAGGTGCAAAGCCTGGCTCACCTGGGTTCCTAGGAAGCCACCGGGGCAGGGATGTCAAAGGCCGTTACCTGCCCGCCCCTCTCTGCCAGCTGCTTCGCAGGTCACACTCAGCGTGGCCTTGCTGACACCAGACAGTGTGGGGCACTCAGGAAGGAGTGTCAGAGATCATGAGGGTGTGCCCAGGGTCGCCAAAGAGAACGTTTAGAAGACAGATGAAGCTAAGCCAGGGCTCTGGACTGGGGGTGTGTGGGGGCTGTGCAGGGGGCTGGAAATGACATGCACAGAAGTTCATGTGCATTTCTGGGGGGGTCTGCAGTATTGCAGACATGATTGGACAGCGTGTCCTGAGGAGGGTTAAGATCTGCCGGCTGAGAGCGAGCACTGCTCCTGCGTCCAGGGAGTGCCCTCTCGGGGCTGCACCATGCTTACGGGGGAGACTTTAAGGAGTAATACTGATTAATTTATGACTTGGGAGAGTTGGGTCTGAAGGAGGAGGATGGTCCCCCCCCCATGTTTTTTTTGCAGGCCTGGGGGTTGAACCCAGGGCCTCGTGCCTGCGTGCTCTGCAAGTGCTGGACCACTGAGTTGCACCCTCAGCCCAGTTTTTTGACTTTTTGAGACAGGGTCTCCTCACTAAGTTACGCATGCTGCCTCTGGTCTCGAACTTGCGATCCTCCTGCCTCCGTCTCCTGAGCTGTTGGGATGACAGGGGTGTGCACCTGGCTATGGTCCCCCTCTTTGATGGGATACGAGAGGCAAGTCAGAGAGCTCTGTAACAAACGGACCAAATGGAGGGATGCGCTCGCCTTGAGTCCATCTCCGAACTCGCTCCTAGGTTAGGAAACACTGCCTCTCGGCCTCCTTGGCGGCCCAGTGATGTGGGGCGTCTGCCTAGGGTGGGGACAAGCCGCTGGCTTCCTAAGGTAGCTGCTCTTGAGTTTGAGAGATGCGCAGTAGAGTCCGACTCCAGGACCAAGGGTCAGACCCAGGCGGGGGTCCTATGACCACCCTGGCGCTCGGGCACTGTGCGCTGCCTGGGCCAAGTCTCTGGCCCCGCACCTGGCCCTCAGGATGTGGGGAGGCCCTGGGTGGACGTGGGAAGCAATCCACCGAGGGTGAGTGCTGACCCACTGGCGCCTGCTCTGCCCACTGTCCACGGCTGGGGCTCCAGGGAGGAAGCAAACAGGATTCGTGGGCAAAGGCTGAGGCCAACAGCTGTGCTAGCTGCAGGCTCACACGCACGGCACAGCCTTGCCCCGCAGTGATGGTCACGGCCCATTAGCCCCGTGAAGAGTCATGATGATTTGTGGACTAAGTCTCAGGTCCCACCTGGGATCCGCTGAGGGGCGCTCAGGACCACGGCTGGGAACAATCCTGTTTGGCTCATGAGGTTCCTGCAGCTGTGACCCCCACGGGCTGCCGCACACGCGCCGCTGTCCAGCCCACGTGCGCTCTGGCCCCACATCTTCCCCTCCTGGGACCACACCCAGTGGTGCCGCACCACAGGCATCTCAGGCAGCTGCAGCCCTGGGGACCAGAGCCCCACCCAGGCCCCTCACCCTCCTGCTGGACAACCTGGCAAGCTTCCCGCTAGGGATGCCAGGTGGACAGGCCCAGCCCCTGGGCTGGGCCCCAGATTCCGCACTGGAAGCTCGGAAATGTCCACTTTCACACCAGCCATTTCTCAAGCTCTAGATCTCACAGATGCAGCTGGGGCTGGCGGAGGGTGCAGGGGGTGCGGGTGGGGCCTCTGATGAGAGTGGGCTGGACCCAGGCTCCACATGGACGAGTTTCCCTCCTGAGTGGCTCTTCTCTGCACCTCGGTCTGGGCTCCAGGCACCCCCATGCCCATCCGGAGAGGGCTGTTCTCATCCGAGGGTCTCACCCCCTGGGACTCTGCCAATGCCTGGAGACATCAGATTGGCACAAGAGGTGGGTGCCGCTCAGTCTGGTGGAGTCAGGTAGGTAGATAGGTGGTGGTGTTAGGTGCTGTCGACTTGGATCTGACTCATAGTAGCCCTATGTACAGCAGAAGAAAACACGACCCAACACAGTGCCACGCACGTGATCTTTTTATGTTGAGCCCAATGTTGTAGTCACTATGTTTCTTCTCTTCTCATTTTGAGTTGTGCCACAACAGCCAAAGGAAGTCCCAAGGGCTTTACTCCATTTCTGTCCTTAAGGTCGACTCCACTTTGAGGAGGCAACTCTTCCATAGTCGTTTCTCGAATGCCTTCCAGCCTGAGGGACTCAAATTCTCCAGCACTATATTTGACAGTGCTTTTCTGCTATGCATTGAGTTTTCAATGGCTGATTGTTTCAGGAATGGGCTTCTGGGTCCTCCCTAGTCTGTCTTGGTCTGGAAGCTCAACTGAAACCTCGCCACCATGGGTGGCCCTGCCGGTACCTGAAACGCCAATGGCAGAGCTTTCAGCATCACAGCGACACGCAAGCCCCCACAGCACAATGAGCTGACAGAGGCGTGGGGGAGATAAGTATCAGTAGGCCCAAGAGAGAAGAAGGGGATTGACAATGGCTCTCGCTTCTAGCCATGATGTGGGAGGGGCTTCCCAGCACATGAGAAGGGCATTATTTTAAGGGCCCACCACCTAAATCGGATTAATGTCTGCCTGAGTGAGTCCTCAGGCTGTGAATAAAGGCAGAGCATTCCCAGGTGCCCACCTATCAGCTGATTCATTTTTGTTATTGCTGGTAGTGTTTGATTTATTCGTTTTTTAAAAAAAGTACTGATAAAACAAGACGGTTTTTGTTTTCCAGTGTTAAAAGCAAGCTTTAAATAGTCATTATTTAGAGCACAGATCCCATGGAGCTGTGTCTCCCAGCAGCACTTAAGTGAATGAAGACGCCGCGCTAAGGGCGTCACACGCACGCCAAGATGGCTGAGGACAGTTCTGGGGCCACAGGGCCTGCCCCTCCCAGCTCCGACCCAGCAGACGCTCACACGGATGGTGGGCGCATCTGCACTGGGGCAGAGTGAAGAATGATTAACACCCGCGCCCAGGCGTGGGAAACCCACTTCCACACTAGAATAGCAGCAACATCCAGGTACACAGCAGGTGCTGCGTCATAACCAGAATGCTGAGGTGCAAAGCTTGGGGTGACCGGCAAACAGTCACAGTGGAGATGCTGTGACTGTCGGAGCCCAGCATGGCTTCTGTCCCCACGGGAGCATCGCATGGCGTAAGCAAGACCCAGAGGGCCTCTTGTCCCCGCTCTGAGGGGCAGGCCACAGGGAGCCTTGCGGAGCACTGGCGTCACTGCCGTTGTTTTGAAACATACCAAACACGTCCAGTAAGCACTTCACAAAACCGAGAGCCCAGCACCACAAAAGGTTACCAAACAAGAGGCTTTCCCTCCGGCCCAGGAAGGGCAAGCCTGAATTCGTGCCCAGGGCTCAGGCTGCACTGGGCAGGTCACTGCTTCACGCTGGTCCCAGCAAAGAGGAAGGACAGAGATTCCTACGCCTCTCGCCCTGGCCAGTCTCGGGATGTCTGCCTTCTCTATTCAAGGTGCATTTCCTTCCAAAAAGCTCACCTAACTTTTCCTCTGCTCTGTCTTTTCCTTCACCTAGGGAACACGCGGATCTTAGGTCATTTCACCAAAGCACCAAGGTTTCTCCAGGGGTTTTTTTTTTTTTCCAGCGAGTTTATCCAAGCTTCTCCAAGTTCTTCAGTCTTCCCACGTAATTATTCCTTTAGCGTGTACTATTGCTTTTACAGGGCTGGGATTTAGCTCAGTTGGTAGAGCGCTGCACTGCAGTCTCTGAGGTCCCGAGTTCAATTCCCAGAACCGCAAAAATGGGAGAAGGACCTGGCAATCCACTCCCAAGGCAATCCCGAAACAGTCAGCCATTGAAAACCCTATGAGGGTCGCTATGAGTCGGATACCGACTCGATGGCACACAACAACAACAACATTGCTTTTACAACAAATTTTGTCTATGTTCTGCTCTAAACTCTGTCTCATCTGAACTCTTTCAAGTGGCGGTCACAAGGACCAAGGTATTGCTGCTGGCGTCTCAGTAACACCTGGACCCCGGACCCCTCTCCCAGGCGCAGTAGGAAGGCCAGGGTCTACAACAGAGGTGCCACAAGAGGCTTGGGAAGCAGAAGTTTTTCTTTTCTTTTTCTTTCATTTTTGGGACAGGGTCTTGTTATGTAGTGCAGGTTGGTCTGTAACTCGTGATCCTCCTGCCTCAGCCTCCTGAGTGCTGGGATTATAGGTATGTGCTATTTCACCTGGCTAGCAGAGTTTTTAATATCTAGTTATGTGTAGGGCTGGGATTTAGCTCAGTTGGTAGAGCGCTGCACTACAGTCTCTGAGGTCCCAAGTTCAATTCCCAGCACGGCAATAATGGGAGAAGGATCTGGCAATCCACTCCCAAGGCAATCCTGAAACAGTCAGCCATTGAAAACCCTATGAGGGTTGCTATGAGTCGGATACTGACTCGACGGCACCTAACAACAACAACAGTTATGTGTAGGCTAATTGTTTTGGGAGTGGGCTGCCAGGTCCTTCTCCCTAGTCTTAGTCTGGAAGCTCAGCTGAAAACTATATACCATGGGTGGCCCTGTTGGAATCTGTAAAACCAATGGCATAGCTTTCAGCATCACAGCAACACGAAGGCCCCCACAGGATGGCAAACTGACAGACACATGGGGCGGGAAGTTGAAGGCAACTATACGATATGTTTTTGTAAAAGTTCTTTTTTCTTTTTCTTTTCTTTTTCTTTTCTTTTTTTTTTTTGCGGTACTGGGGGTTGAACCGAGGGCCTCAAACTTGCATGCTTTGCAAGTACTGGACCACTGAGCTGCACCCCCAGTTCATTTTTTAAAAATTTTTTATTTTTTTACTTTTTTGAGACAGGGTCTCACTAAGTTATGCAGACTGCCTCTGGTCTCAAACTTGAGATCCTCCTGCTTCCACCTCCCAAGCTGCTGGGGATTACAGGTGTGCACCACCGCGCCTGGCTCTAAAAGTTCTTTTGAAAATAAACCACAAGGAACGAATAGTTGCATGTGAGATAAAACTTGGATTAGAGATTGAATGTTAATGTACTTAATTAGTGGAATACAAGAGTAACAATTCATAACAATATGAATTCATGTGAACTATGACATGTTATTGGGAGAAGGTCCTGGCAGCCCACTCCCAAAATACAATCAGCCATTGAAAGCCCTATGAGTATCAGAGAAGCACTGACATAGTGCCGGGTATGGCACAGTGTTGGAGAGTATTTCATCGGTTGTACACAGAGTCACTATGAGTCAGACTCGACTCCATGGCACCTAACAACAACATGACATTTTACATGCATAAATGTTGATTAAAAATCATAGCTACCTCCTTTTTTCTAAGATGACAGGGTTGTTGCATATAAATTACCTCATCCATTGAGAAAATATTCTTAGGAAGTGAGATAGGACTTTCAACATTAGCTTTATTTTTAATACCTGAAATATCACAAATTACTGCAGAAGCGCCCTGACATTAAAGCTGCTATGTAAAAGGAATGAAATGGGTAAGACAGTCCTTCCTTTGGGGCTGAGCCAAGCAGAGGGGAAAATTTAATTATTTTTCCCAAAATGAAATGTTTCCCGACTTAACTTCTGCCTTCCTTTCTTCATGGCGTATCTGTATCTATGAGACCCGTAATTGATCTGCTCCTGCCGTGCGCTCTTGTGCTAAACCAGCAAGCACCGCGTGTTCACACTGCCACGCGGCAGTCACCGTGATCGCTAGATGTGTTAGCACCGGTCCCTGAGACCTTCCAGGGTAAGCAGTGAACGCGCCATAAACCATCAACACAAGAGGAAGAAAACGGGGCTGGGGATGTGGCTCAGTGTTAGCGTGCTCGCTTCATATGCACAAGGCCCTGACTTTGAAACCCAGCACCATAGGAAAAGAGAGAGAGAGAGAGAGAGAGAGAAGAGAGAAGAGAGAAGAGAGAAGAGAAGGGAGAGAGAGAAGAGAGAGAAGGGAGAGAGAGAAGAGAGAGAAGGGAGAGAGAGAAGTGAGAGAGAGAAAAGAGAGCAGAGAGAAGAGAGGAGAGAAGAGATATGGATTATCACAGATGTTGAATATCTTAATTTGAGAAACCACTTTTCTACGGTTCTAAGCCTAGTTCACAGAGTCTCAAAAGTAAGGAAGGTAAAATAGGGGGACAAAGGGCCATGACTCTGTGCAAAACCCGTGACTTTTTTTTTTTTCCCCAGTACTGGGGGTTGAACCCAGGGCCTCGCGCCTGCATGCTCTGCAAGTGCTGGGCCATTGAGCTGCACCCCCAGCCCATTTTTTTACTTTTTGAGACAGTGTCTGGCTAAGTTACCCTGACTGCCTCTGGTCTCAAATTTGTGATCCTCCCGCCTCCGCCTCCCAAGCCATTGGGATTACAGGCGTGCACCACCGGCAAACCAGTGACTTTCAGAAAACAATTTACAATACCTTGGCAGCGAGTGCACAGATAGGAAATCATGACAAGGCCTCTGTCTTTGGCGCTCAGGCAATAGACGGAAGTGTTTCCTCCCCGCCCCCCCGGGACCCTCTGTGTCTAGTGGCCTTGGCCAGGCACATCACACAGCTCTGTCAAAGTTGGGCTGGAGTGAGGGCCCCGCCATGCCCCCAAGTCCTTACAGATCTGGCGTATTCTTCCATGGGGGTTAAGGGAGCATGCCTGTCCTGTGCCCACAGGAGGGGTGTGGCGGGGACTCTTACCCAGTCGGTTGCAGGGGTTCCGCTTGAAGAGGGCTCTCAGCAGGCTCTGGGCACCCATGCTGAGGAACTGTGGCATCCCCAGCTTGGCTCTGAAAGATAGAACCGTGTTCAGGATCAGGACGAGCCAACACGGATGGGGGATTTCTGCATTTCTTTGACGTCTGGGCCATCCCCTGCTGACAGATCCCAAAGGCACCCAGAGCAACGGCACCCATCCTTTGCTCTTCGGACTGAATGATACTGCAAAACTCTGTGAGGACCCCAAAGGGCTTTTGTTCACATGGCCATAGCAGTGATACCCAGCAGAAATTAAACATAAAACATTTACAGCTGCTACTTAATAATTCATTTAAAATATAATTATTGTTGTTAGGCACTGTCGAGTTGTGTCCGACTCATAGTGACCCTCATAGGGTTTTCAATGGCAGATTGTTTCGGGATTGCCTTGGGAGTGGGTTACCACGTCCTTCTCCTATTTTTGCGGTGCTGGGAATCGAACTCGGGACCTCAGAGACTGCAGAGCGGTGCTCTACCAACTGAGCTAAATCCCAGCCCCCCAAAAAAATAAATAAAATAAAATATAAAATAAAATATAAAAAATAAATATAATATAAAGTATAAATATAAATAAATATAAAAAATAAAATATAAAATATAAGCATTCACATGGCAACAACCATCCCACTGGCATCTACCACATTTTTAAGGAAAATTAACTGTTTTCCAAAGACAAAGAAGGCCTTAGCAAAAAGTGCGGTGTGGTCGAAGTTTTGGGGTGCCCCTTCCTGGCTCACTGGGGACAGCCGCACTCCCTGCCCTGCCTCTGTGTTGGGCTGTTGCCCCACTCTGAAGAGCATCTGGAAAAGGAGGACCTTGTGAGCCTTGGGAGGCCCTCTGAGACCCTGGGGTCCTCGGACTTCACTGAGGACCTGGGGCGCAGAGCTTGGTGCTGACTCTTCAAAACTGTCCCTTCCAGGTGACAGGCAGGGGTCTGCACCTGGGCTTGCTGTAGAGGCCGTCCCAGGGGTGAAAGAGTGAGGACTGCGTCCCCTTTAAAATTCCAGTGAATAGAGGCAGTCACCCCAAGAACCCCGGGCTGCAGCTATGAGCA
>VMDO01022823.1:0-32513 GCA_007922755.1 Pedetes capensis | reverse complement strand
TTTGGAAAGATTCCATCACTTCTGTGCTCAATAAGTTGCAGCAGATTTCCCAGAGTTGTCTAAGAGTATAGTTTAATAGTACACTGAATCAAAACTATTTAAGGTACAAACCAGCGCAGCCAAGTGGAATTCGCAGCAAACATCAAAGGCACAGAATTCTACAGACATGTAAGGCACCATGTAGTTTGGCTCAGGCCTAGAGAGGAAGGGATAGAACTGTTGGGAAGCATCCATCTAACAGGGAGTAGTTGGAAATTGGAGATAACTTTAAAACACTGACATGGATGCTCTATCCCTTTGGTCTAGCTGAACACAGTAAAAATGCAAGCTAGTTAACCGTGTAGTGAAGGAGATGGTCTGGCCAAGGGATGTCAGCCTGAAGAGCCCCGCCTAGTCTCTCCTGGGCCTCCTTTGCTCTGCATTTTGCCTGTGTCCAATTCTCTTCAATCCTCCGACCACCCCATGACCACTCAGAGTCACTCTTCTTTCTGAAGATTAAAGTATTATTTCTCTCAGAAGTGCATAAAGTCCTCAGAAGAGATGATTCTAAGTAAATGAAAACAAAAATAAACACAAATGCCGGGTGTGGTAGCGCATACCTGTAAATCCCAGTGGCTGGGGAGGTGGAGGCAGGAGGATCACAAGTTCAAGACTAGAGGTAGTCTGCAGAACTTAGTGACACCCTGTCTCAAAAAGTAAAAAAATGGACTGAGGGTGCGGCTCAGTGGTCCAGCACTTACAGAGCATGCAGGCGCTAGGCCCTGGGTTCAACCTCCAATACGGAAAAAAAAAAAAAATACACACACACACACACATATACATACATACATACATACATACATACATACATACATATGTTGTTGTTGTTAGGTGCCATCAAGTCAGTATCCGACTCATAGCGACCCCTGTACAACAGGGGAAACACTATTGTCAGTGCTTCTTTGCTGTTCGTAGGGTTTTCAATGGCAGATTGATTTTTGGGAGGGGGTTGCCAGGTACTTCTCCCAGGCCTACAGCTTCTGGTGTTCCCAGGCGGTCTCCCATCCAGGTACTAACCAGGCCCGACCCTGTTTAGCTTCTGAGATCTGACGGGATTGGATGCCACAGGGCTACAACTGCAGATATATATATATTTTCATCCATTCATTGGTAGGTGCCATCCAGTCGGGTCTGACTCATAGTGACCCTATGCACAACAGAAACACTACCCTGCATTGACATCAGGCCCACCACTGTGTCAGTGCTTCTCTGCTATTCATAGTGAATTATTTTGGAAGCAGGCTGCCAGTTCCTTCTCCCATTTTTGAAGTACTAGGAATCAAACCCTGGGCCTCATAGTGTGTAGAGCAACACTCACCCAACTGAACTCACAGCCCTGAACACAAATATAAGATGCTTTCTATGATTCCAAAGAGGGGAGAGGTTGCTTGTGCAGCAAAGATAGTCCATGTTTTAGCCATTTAGCCAAAGGGTAGATTGGAGTTGGGGCTCAGAGGCCTGCTGGGCTTCTCTAGCTAGCAGATGGTCATTGTAGGCTTCAGGCCTTCTTCTTTCTGACTCCAGACCATTCTCAGTCCTCAGGGATAGGCCATTTTAGAAGACCCACTATTGCCGGGTGCGGTGGCACATGCCTGTAATCCCAGCAGCTTGGGAGGTAGAGGCAGGAGGATCGCAAGTTCGAGACCAGAGGCAGTCTGTGTAACTTAGCGAGACCCTGTCTCAAAAGGCAAAAACTGGGCTGGGGGCGCAGCTCAGTGGTCCAGTACTTGCAAAGCATGCAGGCGCGAGGCCCTGGGTTCAACCCCCAGTACTGAAAAAAAAAAAAATTGAAAAAAGACCCGCTATTTAGAAAGCTCCCTTTCATGTTTTTTGTGGCTGCAGTGCTTTCTAACAGTTACTGCCTTGGGAGCAGAAGGGCCTTCCTCTCTTCTGACTCAGCGTCTCAGCAGTGCTTAGCACACCCCATCTCCTCCTGCTCCAAAGCCACACTCCCTCTCTGGGCTCTCCATGATGTCTGTTTTTTTGTCTCAGGGAAGACACACCCAGCTCTCTGCTTCTTGAACAGAGAAGAGGGAAGACACTTCATCAGTGATCCTGCAGTTGGCTCAGTTTACAGCCCACCCACTTCTCTGGGATGTTGTCTTTGGTTCATTGTTCATATTTTCCCAGGGGGAGGGTGGACCTTTTGTTTCAGGCTTTTAATTAAAATCTTACAAAATATGATATTTTAAATACCCAGCGAATATACATAATTCCTACCAGGAGCTAAGACTTTTTTTTTTTTAATAGTTTAATGCCCATTGTAAAGTGATTCATAATCCAGTGCTATGTGAGTTGAAAGGGTTAGAAAAATAAATACAAAAGCATGTCTTTGTTAATGCTCTTGTATTTGTTCAAATCTGTATAGTGAATCCACCATACTTTTATTCCAATAATTCTTTTCATGAAGAAAGACCGATGGAGTGATATAAGTCAAAGTATAGAAAGTACTCATCTTTTTTCTGGATGCCTCTTACATTTTGGTTTCGCATAAAGCAGTTGCTAGCACTCAGATAAGTCTTCTGAGAGCGATGAGATTTAGAATTCCATGTTCACAGAACAGTGGAATTTGTAGACCACAGAGGAAACCTGGAGATCCTAGAAGACTCTGTTTTATGGATGTGGAATGCTCCAGCTCTCCCCAAGATCACACAGCTAATGAGAGGCAGAGCTCAGCTGCAGGCTCAGGTTTCCTGGCTCTCCATTCAGAACTCTTTCCAGTGTAACGGCTCAAGTTCTTCCATAGGAACTGGGCTCAGATGAATCCCTCCATATTTCTTGTGGTTGGAAACATGAGCTTCTCAGTATCCCCAGCTTTCAGGGGAGTCAAGGTCACGGGTGGAAGACAGAGGCCTGGCCTGGTTGGGGTGGGGAATTGAGTGAGACTGGAGTCTAAAGTAAAGGAATGGGGTTGCATCAGGCCATTAGGGTAGAGCAGTGAGGGGTGAGGGGGCAGAGAATTGCCAGGAAGCCTCAGTGGTTGGCCCAGGTGAGGGAACCTGGTACCTCTGTCTTCCCTCTAGGTGGCCATGCCCTGCCTCCCTGAGCGAAGCAGGTCACCATTCTACACTTCCCATGTGTGACTCAGAGCCATCAAAGGGACCATAGTGTTCAGAGGAACTCATTTCAATCAAGAGAAAAGCTCTTAAAATAAAAAGGATCTATTTTAACTTTTATTTCAAATTAGACTGAATATATTTGTAGGTTTTACTTTTGGGTCCAGGGGCAATACTGCAATTTTTTTGCTTCATTCTGTTAAAAAAAAAAAAAAAGAAAAAAGAAAAGGAAAGAAAAAGTTCTGTAGAGGTTGGCAATGGGCTCTCAGGTATCTGTACATCCTTAGATGCATCTTAGGATAGCACTGTGTCCCTTTCTTTTCCATTGAAATTACCCCTGTGATTTTTTTTTTTTTTTTTTTTTTTTTGGAACGGCCCAGATAACTAAGGATTTTTGTGGGTCCAAAAGTATCAGTGTTTAACTGAAGTAACTGTACTGCCTGAAAATAATTTGTTATAGTAGTAGTAGCTGCTTTGTTGTTAGATGTCGTCCAGTCAGTATCCAACTCATAGTGACCCTATGTACAACAGGTAAAACACTATTATTAGTGCTTCTCTGCTATTCATAGGGTTTTCAGTGGCTAAGTCTTTGGGAAGTGGGTTGCCAGGTCCTTCTCCCAATCCTATAGCACCTGGTGTTCCCAGGCAGTCTCCCATCTAAGTACTAACCAGGCCCAACCCTGCTTAGCTTCTGAGATCTGATGAGATTGGACACCACAGTGGTAAGGCTGCAGGCGTTATAGTAGTTAGAGGACTTTTATTAGTTGTGTTTTGAACTTAGAGATTTCTATCTCAATGATTGTTTGAAGTACTAGCTATGCTTAGGTTTTCAGATGACTATCACACTTCATGGGGCTGGCATTTAGCTCAGTTGGTAGAGCGCTGGGCTCTACCCAGAGCGCAGTCTCTGAGGTCCCGAGTTCAATTCCCAGCACCACAAAAATGGGAGAAGGACCTGGCAATCCACTCCTAAGGCAATCCCGAAACAGTCAGCCATTGAAAACCCTATGAGGGACGCTATGAGTCAGATACCGACTCCACGGCACCTAACAACAACATCATACTTCATAGTGTGAAATATTTTTCCCTTTCTGTTTTCAAATGTAAAGCTTTCTTTACAGATGTATTTCCATTTCCTTAGGTTCTACATCTGTGAGTTGAAGCAACTTCAGGTTGAACATATTTGGGAAAAAATGATCTGTCCTGAACACGTACAGACTTTTTTCCCCTGTAATTATTCCCTAAGCAATGAGCAACTATTTACATAGCATTTACATTGTATTAGATATTATAAGGAATTTAGAGAGGACTGGAAGTATATAGAGATTGTGGGCAAGTTATACGCAAATACTGTAAATTTTATGTAAGAGACTTGAATGTCTTTGGATTTCCATATCTGTGGAGGGTCCTCAGATCACTTCCCCAACATTACTAAAAGATGACTATAATTTATTTCTAAATGTAGGAATGAGACTGATAGTCTTTGACTGCCCATCTTGATGCTGATTTATATAGAGCAGATACAAACTCAACAGTTGTTGTTGTTCAGTGCCGTTGAGTCAAGTCCAACTCATAGCAACCCTAATTTTAACTGATAGAAATGTAGAAAAGAATATCACAGCCATGGAAAAGGAAATGTAATTCGTTGTTGAGAAAGGCTTCAGTGTTCATTGAATATAAAGCTCCTGGTATTGACTTGGACTTTGTTATAAGACAGATTAATAAAACTACAGAAATTTAATGTGAGTTGATTTGGCGTAAAGGAGTCTGTTATCGGAATGTGACTTTTTAATACATAAACTCTAAAGGACCAATTAAACTAGAACATTCACTTATACTGTAGTCTTCCCATGTCAATTTCTGTAATGGACCAGAAAAAAAGTCTTATGCAATTAATGGATGATTATTGTTAGGTTCCTATTTCTATCCCCATTGACTGTTTTATTCATTCATTCTTGAAACATTTATCAGGCACTTAGCATAGAGATACAAATAGAATATGTCTCCTGTCCTCAAAGAAATTTGAAATTTAGTAGAGGAAAGGACATATGCCTTCAGGAGAGTTTTAGATAACGGAGTCAGCTATTTGAACAGATCTCAGGGTTGTGGTTTTAAGATCACCAAGGTACAGGATCAGATCTCAGCTTTGTAAGTCAAGAGACTGAATTTGGTCAGTGTGACCAGAGTTGGAACTGGTTTGTAGCAAACAAGCCTGCAAAAAAACAAACCAGAATGTCGTCTTATTAATGTACAATGAGAATTAGAATGAAAAAGTCTGCTAGACATGGTGGTGCATGCCTATAATCCCAACACTCAGCGGGCAGGAGGATGGATGCAAGTGCAAGGCCAGCCTAGTCTACATGGTGAGTTCTAAGCCAGCTTCAGCTACATAGCAAGACCCTTTCTCAAACTAAACAAAACAAAACAGAAAAGCCAATCGGAATATCTTTATTAGCTGCACATCTTCTCTCTGTTGTTGTTGTTAGGTGCCGTCAAGTCGTGGCTGACTCATAGCAACCCTCATAGGGTTTTCAGTGGCTGATGTTTTTCGGATTGCCTCACGAGTGGATTGCCACATCCTTCCCCCAGTTTTGGAGGGCTGGGAATTGAACTCAGGACCTCAGGGACTACAGAGCGGTGCTCTACCAACTGAGCTAAATCCCAGCCCCCTTCTCTCTGTAGGAAAGTCTAAATGGGAAACAAACAGCTTTGATGAGGCTGGTTTCAGAATGAGGGCAATGAGCAGAGATAACTTGGCAGCTGGTGGCTTCAACTGTGACTGCCCTATTGGTGTTAAGTCTACTAGTCCCCCAAGGAGTCTAGCCTGATAGGTCCCCCCCTTTGCTTTTAAGTTGTTGTTGTTGTTGTTGGGTGCCATCGAGTCGGTATCCGACTCATAGCGACCCTCATAGGGTTTTCAATGGCTGACTGTTTCGGGATTGCCTTGGGAGTAGATTGCCAGGTCCTTCTCCCACTTGCTTTTAAGTAGTGAGAGAGAAATTGCTTCTGCCATGTAGGCACTGTTCTTTCTATCGGCCTGTTGTTTTTCAAGATTCACTAGGCCAATGGGGTTTTAGTGTTGTTTAATTCAAGGTCATTTGGAGTTCTTGGTAATTTTTGACATAGGAAATACTTTTACTTCTAGGACTTAATGGATTTTTTTTAACGAAGAACTTAATTATGTCTTATTTTGCTCTGTTAATCTCACAAGGGTAAGCTTATCTTTAAGTTTCTCTTCCTTTTGTTCTGAATACAGTTTGCACTCATCCTTTGCAGTTTAGCTTAAGCATCTTTCCCTCAGTGCGTCATTTCCTCATATCCCCTTCTCCTGTTGGATGCGGACTCTCTTACTCTTTTCTCGCGTATTCTCCTCTGCTTCTGTAATCTTTTCTCTCTACTCATCCAGACTAGTTGGTTGTTGTTGTTGGGTACCCTCAAGTTGGCTCCAACTCACAGCAACCCTAAGTACAGCACAATAAAACATTATCTATCACTATGCCATGCACATGATCCTTTTACGTTTGAGCCCGTTGTTGCAGCCACTATGTTTCTTCTCATTATAAGTTGTGCCACATTAGCAAATGAGGGTCCCAGGGGTTTTACTCCTTGTCCATCATTAAGACTGATTCTACTTTGAGGAGGCAACTCTTTCTTAGTTGTTTCTTGAATGCCTTACAGCCTTATGGGATCATTTTCCAGCACTATATTTGACAGTGCTTGTCTGCTATTCATATGGTTTTCAATGGCTACTTACTTTGGGAGTGTGATGCTGGGTCCTTCTCCCTAGTCTGTCTTAGTCTGGAAGCTCAGCTGAAATGTGTCTACCATGGGTGGCCCTGCTGGTATCTGAAATACTGGTGGCATAGCTTTCAGCATTGCAGTAATATGCAAGTCCCCATAGCATGTCACATAATTAAAGTTTCTTGAATTGGTAATTCTACTAGAAAAATTTTGTTGTAAGTTTTGTTTCCTCCTAGCGCTATGATGAAAAATGTGGTGGAAATGATCCTAATCGTTCTGTTTCTTAAGATGAGCCATCTCATGAATGTTTTAAAAATATTAGTTTTGAAAATCTTAAAAGACCCAGATAAACAAAAATAAGGGAACAATAGTAAGGATATAGAATGTATCCTTCTTTGATATACACAGAACTTAAAAAACAGTACATCCTTATTGATACCGTACCTGATAACATTCGGACATTCATAGGAGAGGAGATAGTATTTGCAGTCTATACATTCATTTAACAACATTGATTGGGGGCCTTTTAGGTGTGTCATTATCTGTGCTCTTAGGCACTGAGGCTGTGGCAATAAACAGAAAGGGTGTAATTAATAATTAAGAGATGGATAGAGCCAGGTGCTGTGGCACACTCCTATAATCCTAGAAGCTCGGGAGGCTGAAGCAAGAGGATTGCCAGTTAGAGGCCAGAGGCAGCCTGCATAACTTAGCAAAACCTCTTCTCAGAGTAAAAAAGGGATAGAGATAGGGCTGCAACTCAGTGGTAGAGTGCTTACCTGGCATGCACAAGGCCTGGTGGGCTAATAAGGAGAAGAAGGAGGAGGAGGAGAGGAAGGAGGAGAAGGAAGAAGAAAGAGAGAGATCAGTAATAGTGATGGTTACCCAACTATGTGAATGTACTTAATACCCCCGAATTGGACACTTAAAAATGCTATAAATTGTAACTTTTTTTTTTTCTGGTACTGGGGGTTGAACCCAGGGCCTCATGCTTGTATGCCCTGCAAGTGCTGGACCACTGAGCTGCACCCTCAGCCCATTTTTTTACTTTTTGAGACAGAGTCTCACTAAATTTTTCAGACTGCCTCTGTTCTCGAACTTGCGATCCTCCTGCCTTGGCCTCCCGAGCCACTTGGATTAGAAGTGTGTGCCACTGCACCCAGCTATAAATTGTAACTTTATGTTATTTGTATCTTGCCACAAAGCTCAGTTGGTAGAGCGCTGCGCTGCAGTCTCTGAGGTCCCGAGTTCAATTCCCAGCACCACAAAAATGGGAGAAGGACATGGCAATCCACTCCCAAGGCAATCCCGAAACAGCCATTGAAAACCCTATGAGGGTCACTATGAGTCAATACCGACTCGATGGCACCTAACAACAATTTAAGAAGGTAATTAAGGCATGTGAAAGGCTCTCTAGCTCAAGCACTGGGGATAGGGTATGAGGGACTATGGAGGGTGGGATGGGGGGGCAACCTTGCCTTAAGGGATCATCAGGCCTCTGATCCAGAAGGAAATGGGAGCTGTTATTCAGCCTGGCTTTGGGATTTCCAGATGCCAAATAGAATCTGCTTTGTGTGACCTAACGAGGCAGCTGTACCCACCTGCTGGTAGAAATAGGAGGGCTTCTGTGTACGGACGGGTGTCAGCCCTGCTGCAGGACACTAAACTGCACTGTGAGGCCTGGCCTTCCACCTTCACCAAGTCTTCTCCTTGTCCCTTTGTTCACAGACAGCCATCTTGAGGCGGCAGGGTCGCTACATACGCTCCACAGTTCCTGCGAATGCAGAGGAAGAAGCGCAGAGCTTATTCGTTACAGAGGTGAGACTTTTTTCTGCATTATTTTACATTTCAAAGTCATTTTCTTCTAACCTTCATTTTCTTTCAATTTTAGTGTTTTCAAAATTGCCCACCATAAGGAAGCTATGCTTAAAGGCCAATTGTTGTTGTTGTTGTTGGGTGCCGTCGAGTCGGTATCCGACTCATAGTGATCCTCATAGGGTTTTCAATGGCTGACTGTTTCAGGATTGCCTTGGGAGTGGATTGCCAGGCCCTTCTCCCGTTTTTGCGGTGCTGGGAATTGAATTTAGGGCCTCAGAGACTGCAGTGCAGTGCTCTACCCACTGAGCTAAATCCCAGCCCCTAAAGGCCAATTAAGTGACAATATTTAGTTTCCCTTGAGATTTCTAAAAAATTAAATGTGTATTTAAAAATTTTTTTAATGTGTTCTCTCAGCTTTCTAAAAAGGTAACTTCCTATCCTAACTCCTTTGCTACTGTATTAGTAAAATTAACTCCAGACAAATACAGCCAAATGTTTCTGTAGGCATAAATGTTTATTTAAAGGCAGGAGGTAGGTAAATGATAATTGCTGGCAAAATCTAGCATGCAGACTGTTTTTATAAATAACGTTTTATTGTAACACAGCCATGCCCATTTCTTTAGAGTATTACCTAACGCTACAGTCATATTACAACTGAGTTTCAACAGAGATAATATGACCTAAAAAGCCAAAAATATTTACTATCTGGTCCTTTGTAGAAAGTTTGTTGACTTCTGTTTTATTAAAGTATACAGCAAAACTATTACTTACTGAATTCTCCCAATTGACTTAAAAAAATATGGTATTTGAGGGATAATTCTCCATTAAGTTCTCTAGTCACTACAGGTTGAGCAATCACTGCTTCATCCTATGCTGCTGGAGCCAATATAACTAAACCCTTTTGAGACTTTTCCACTTGGGTGGAGTGAAAAAACACTTCCTGTCCATCCTGTATTCCAGAGGAGAATGATCTGACGGCTTAGAAAAAGCTCACAACACCTCATAAACATTTCAGTTGTAACATCAAAATTTTATTGAATTTCCAGAGTTTAAAAGGTAAATCATGTAATCAATCAGTCACATCCCTGCATTTTTAGAGGTACAGTTCCCTGGATAGGCACCCATGGTTTCTGATGGAACCCCGTATCTCCTAGGCTTCCTATAGCCTCAGAAGGTGAGGCTTGCTTGCTTATTCTGTGCCTGTCTTGGAATTTAACCAGTTCCTGCTATGGAGACAGTCAACAATGGCTTGTTGAATGAATCCCTGAGTATTTAATTCTGCTTAACATTTTTTTTGTAAGTTCTTATAATTTTAGATATTTGCCTAAGATGTTAAAAATCTGGACACTCAGCTGTTCCATTCATAAATGTATTCACCATATGTTTGTGCTTGTTTTCTTAGTTTTTAGTTGGGCAAGATGGCTTCAAGATGGTTTTATTGTCCTGCAAGTAACTTGATGGTACAACTTGAGTTGTAGTGATTAATGGAAAACTACCATGGCCAGATAGAGAGAACAGGAGGATGTTAGAGAGTCAAGCCTGTCCTAGCTGTGCCTGTGGACCTAGGGGCAGTAGTGGGAAAATCCAAACGTGCATATAATTTTGAAATCATACTCCATGTTTTTGGAATGTAATTTTGAATGCGGATGACTGATGTTCTAGATGTGAAAATGCTGCAAGAAATTTTTAAATGCATTTACAAGAATATAATAGTATTAAAAATGTAACTACATTATTTTAAAACATGGAAAAATGCTCAGATCCCATACCTGACTCTGCTCTTAGTCCTTCTCTGCTATTTATTCCACCTCTCAGAATACTATAAAATACTTTACCTTTGCACTCTTTCAAATAAAGTACTTATCCTAGTGCCTGACACAAAACAAGCATTCACTGTTGTTACTGTTTTCATGAGTTTCTATCTGGGAGTTTGCTTCATAAGGCCTTCAGACACAGGGAGTGATGTAGATAAAAAGGTGAAATATGACGTGAAATAAGCAAATAGAGAGCTTGTCTGTGCTGTTAGCTACAGCCATAGAATAAACTAGGCAAGACATGAATACATTTATTTACATGTGTTTTCATTTATTCATTCTTTTTTTCCCACATCCAATTCTGCATACGTATAGTCAAGAGCTAACTCTACAGAATATCATTTGAACTAGGCTGATGTTAACAATCTCTTCACCTGTTGAGTTTAACTGATGCATATTTGAAGATCTAGTAGATGTAGCCGTATAACCTTAAGACTCCACACGGTACTTAATGGGTCCTAATGGGTAGATAGATGAATGACTGACCGCACATTAGCTCCTTGATTCTGTCATGTAACGAGGTAGTCTAAATGCAGTATCTGAAGGTTAGTGTGACTTGAATCCTTAGCAGTGGAGTGAGTGCACCATACGTTATACAGCCTGTGTATACACACACATGCATACACACGTGAAAATGAAAATATCATGGTGCCATTAGGAATTGGTATCTAAATCTTCCTGCCTAATAATCTCACTCTGTCACTTATGAATGGGAAGAAAAAATGAAAATTTATATGCTAATGTTAACTAACAGAGCTAGTTCTAATATTAGTAAATACCATGAATATGTCTTTAGGGTCATGCTTTCTATTCATTTTCATGTCCTGGTAGAGGACATATGGCTTCTTCAGAACCAAGTGCTTTTAAGTCAGAAACAGCACATTGTTATGTCAATGTTACAAGGTCTGATGAAGCTTGTCTCCTGTAAAATCTGCTCTCAGATCATTAATGATGATAACTTAAAGTGACACCTCTCCCAGGGGTAATGTTTCAGGGGTTCAAAGTCTTAAACTTCGAAGGAGGCTCTGGTGGTGGAATTTGAGCATTAGCTGATTAATGTTGTTGTTAGGTGCCGTCGAGTCGGTATCCGACTCATAGCAACCCTTATAGGGTTTTCAATGGCTGAGTGCTTCGGGATTGCATTGGGCGTGGATTGCCAGGCCCTTCTCCCATTTTTGCGGTGCTGGGAATTGAACTCAGGTCCTCAGAGACTGCAGCGCAGCGCTCTACCCACTGAGCTAAATCCCAGCCCCAGCTGATTAATAGGAAAGCGTTTTTTGATGTATTAGTGCACCTCCTCACATTTCTTGAATGTTCCTCAGAAATCATCATCTGTCTTTCTCTTTTCCTCTTACACTTTTTGGGTTTTCAGACGGGGTCTTACTCTGTATCCCAGGCTGTTCTAGATCTTGCTGTGTTGCCCAGGGTGGTTCGAATACACTATCTGATTGCTGGGATCACAGGTGTGTGCCACTCTGCCTAGTTAACTTTCTGTTTTTTAAATCTCCCCAATAGTGCATCAAAACCTACAACTCTGACTGGCATCTTGTGACCTATAAATATGAAGATTACTCAGGAGAGTTTCGGCAGCTTCCAAAGTGAGTTAACTGTCTGACCATCCAAGATGGGATTATCCACGTGGGGAAGTCTGTGAACTTGTAACGCTCAGGAAAATATGTAATTTCATGTGTAATCGGTAATTGTAGGAAGTGCTTCTAGATGGTTTGTGTGTATATAATGTAGATCTTGTGTACAGAGGCTTCGGAAGACTCAAACATAGTACTCTAATATTGATGGTGGTTGTTACGTGCTGTGGAGTCTGTTTCATAGTGGCTCTTATTTATATACAACAGAATGAAACACTCCCTGACACTGTGCCATGCCCAGTGCTTCTCTGCCATTCTTAGGGTTTTTAATGTTTCACAATTGCTTCAGGAGTGGATCGTCACGTCCTTCTCCCGTTTTTGTGGTGCTGGGGATGAAACACGGGGCCTCAGAGAGCATACAGAAGCACTCTCCCAACTGTGTTAACCCCAGCCCCTCTAGTATTGGTAGGTAGTAGTAAAACCATGCCTGCAGCCGTGGCCCTGTGGCATCCGATCCTGTAAGATCTCAGAAGCTAAGCAGGGTTGGGCCTGGTTAGTACTTGGATGGGAGACCGCCAGGGAACACCAGATACTGTAGGCTTGGGAGAAGGACCTGGTAACCCCCTCCCAAAAATCAATCTGCCATTGAAAACCCTATGAACAGCAGAGAAGCACTGACAATAGTGTTTCCCCTGTTGTACAAGGGTTGCTATGAGTCGGATACTGACTCGACAGCACCTAACAACAACAACAAGTAAAACCACATGAATGGTTTAATTATGTCCTAGGATTCTATTCATAGTATTACTGATAAAACATAAGTAAAAATTTTCACTGAGAAATACACAACAAAGAAAAGTTAAATAATGTTGAAATATGCTGCAGTGTTTTGTTTTGTTTTGTTTTGTTTTGTTTTAGCACTACTTTTTGGGAGACTGAGATAGGAGGTAGGAGGATTGCAGATTCCAGGCCAGAGGCAGCCTGTGCAACTCACTGAGACCCTGTCTCAAGATAAAAAAAAAATTAAAAATAGGACTAGAGGTATGGCTCAGTGGTGGAGCACATGCCTAGCATGTGCAAAGCTCTGGGTTCAAAGGCCCCAAAATAGTATTCAATAAAAATAGTATTCGATATTGAGTAAATTTTGCTTTGAAAAAGTAAAGCATAGAACAAGTTTTTGCTAGATAAATGTTTTCCCTCTTTTGAAGTATTAACTCATTCTAGTACCAAAAGCAAATGTGCTTAGAGAGCTTAGAGGTGGCTAAAGTGAACCAAGAGTAGGTAGGTCTTGCTTTAAGAGACTATCACTTATAGAACAGTACATTCCAAATATTATACAGTTAACAAATTGAAGTATAGTTGATTACGAAAATTGAAAGCAAATAGTGATAGTGTTTTAAAAGTAACCATCACCAATGAAAATCTAGAGACCCAAATTTCATATATATATAGCGTTGTTGCATCTGTGAATTTGAACCTTTCATACTATTCTCAGAGGACCTAGCTATTTGTTTTTCCTCTTTGTGTGGCTTAGCCACTCCTTAAGAGTGTGCAGCCAACTTCCTAATTGCCTCTTTTTAATCCTCAACAGAGAACACTCCCTCCTAGCATTATCTTCTCCAGATGGATAGGCCCTTTAGTTCTAAATTTGACCAATTCTCACTTGGGGATATTTGAATACTTCCTACTTGATTGAATTAATCCATCTTCATTGATTGTCTCGTTCATACTGTTCTCATTGTTGAAAGATAACAGACCGGGAAATAGTACACTTAGTATACAATAGAATTTTACTGCTGGTAGATTTTACATTTTAGCATTAGTAAGAATTTCCAAATGTGTGATAAGGAAGAGGAGGAGGATTGTAACTGGTTAAGAAACATTCTGTGCTCTGCCGGGTTAACTCTGTGCTCTGTAAGCATCAGTTTCCCCATCCACTAAGTGGCCTTAACAATAGTCCCCGCCATCTAAAGGATTAAATGAGATAACATATGAAAAGTGGCAGCACAGCCCTACTGCAAAATAACCATTTGGTAAATGCTGGGAAATGCTGTTATTGTTGTTAATACCATCATTATTAATCACTGTTTGTCCATCATTAATCACCTTAAACACAGTGACCCCATATTCTACTTTCTCTTCTAAACTTTGTAATTAATAAAAGCTACCCTACCAAGTCTTTATTTATTAATACTTGATGTACTTTCCTATTTTTAATATACCTATATACTAACTGTCAGAAAGCTATGCTGTTTTTTCTACATAGCTTAGTGGAGCTTTCTGACTCAGTCTTGGCTCACTCACTTGAAAAGCAGCGGCAGAGATTGTGTTATTCCTCCTCTGAGTGGGCCACTTCTGACGTTATTAAAAGCTGGATCCTCTGGTGGAGGAAGAAATGCAGACTCTTTATTGATCAGGTAATTACAAAATAAGTTTTCTTTCTTGTTTTTAAAGCAAAGTGGTCAAGTTGGATAAACTTCCAGTTCATGTCTACGAAGTGGATGAGGAGGTCGACAAAGATGAGGTAGGATGCCTGCTTGTTATGGTTTGTTTTTTCTCTTTAAACATTGACCTTACAAGCTTTGAAGGGTAGTTAGGAAATTACCAACATTTGGCCAAAGTAGGAATCAGAATGTTTCCTAAAGCAGGGAAGAATTTTTTTAAATATATTTTTGGAGTGATGGACATAAGGTCTCTGTTTCAACTTGATTGCTGAGCATCTCATGTTCTTGGGGTTGTGTTTATTTGTTCTGAGATCATTTTCAAAGACTTGGATCAGATTTGGCTACATTGTTAAAAGATATCAAGATTACTTAGAACTTAAATTTAGGTTGTTTTTCAGCAGGGTATCTTAAATTGTCAGCCAGTGGATTTAAAGTGGCTGTCTCTTCAATGATTGCCTTTAGTGGAGTCTGATTTTAACAGGCTCACTCTCTTAATCTAAGAAAAGATTAGGGTTACAGAAGTGTGTAGGGCATTAAGGTGAGCATGTCCGTTGGCCCATCTCTGCATATCTCATCCTCCCACTAAGTATTGGATGCCCCTTTGTGAGTTTAGGTTTTTTACTTTTTATTTGTCAATTGAGCCACTTGTGAATCTTAATATCCATGTAGCAAATCTTAATAAGATCCATGTAGCAAATTGTTTTAGAAGCCACTTTAAATAATTCTGAGAAAAGTAAGTGGTCATCCAAAATGAACAAGGCATTAAATGCACAATCATGGTTAATAGGGACAGAGAGACCATTTGAAATTATACATGTAAAGACACACAAAAACCTATAAAATCCTCAATATGTTCCAATAATAACAGCAAAGAACACCAATATTAGTATTGAAATGGTCTAAAACAAAGCTTAGGATGGGTATTTCTGCAATTGCCTGTTTGATTACAAAAGATTTGCTAGGTTATTTATACAAATAACTCCCTCTCTGTTTGTTACTGATACAAATATATGCCTAACATTTTTAGCAGCAATTGGCAGCTCTTTGCCTACCTTCTTAAACCCAGACCTCATAGTGTGGGGGCTGAACTTGAAGAAATGCTTTTCTGCCCAGCGCGGTGGTGCACGCCCATAATCCCACCAGCTTGGGAGGCGGCGGCAGGAGGATTGCAAGTTCAAGACCAGGGGCGGTCTGCATAACTTGGCGAGACCCTGTCTCAAAAAAAAGTTAAAAAATGGGCTGGGGGTGTAGCTCAGCGGCCCAGCACTTGCAGAGCATGCAAGCACGAGGCCCTGGGTTCAACCCCTATGGCCGCAAAAAAAAAAAAAAAAAAAAAAGCTTTTCTTTATTTCTCTATTTCTCTTCATTTCTCTACTTACTCTTTTTTCCTCTATCCCCACTTGCATTCTTGCCTCTCTTTCCTTCTTCTTTTCCTTGTCCCACCATTGTATCTCTCCTTTCTGCATTGCTGCATATTTCCTTCCTTTATTTATTCACCTTTCCCTGAACCAAACCTCTGGGAAAATTTCCAAGAATCTGCTTTTGTTCTCCAAGCACAGAGGAGTAGAATTTGAAAACATTTTTCATGAAACCAGGCAAGACCTTTCAACTGAGTGGTCAACTGTGGTATGTGCTTTCTGTGGCTCATTAAACACTTAAAAATAAAATTTTGGACTGGAGCTAGGTTTGCCTTTAATGGAATAGTGTTTTCAGAAATATAGGCTGATATCTCTTTTACTACTGAGTGGACGTTAGCGTGATTTACAGGCATTAGTGTCAACAATTGCCCCAGTAAAGGGATAGTCAGCCAATCTGGGGCAAATGGAATGATTTTCCCATTGACCAAATTCACAGCAGATAACATAGGGAATAATGGGAGGTTGATTGTGATGGTGTTTTCCTTCTCTCCTAGGATGCTGCCTCCCTTGGCTCTCAGAAAGGTGGAATCACCAAGCATGGGTGGCTGTACAAAGGCAACATGAACAGCGCAATCAGCGTGACCATGAGGGTGAGGATGCTCAGCACCCTGCTTTCCCCTCACGTGAAACCCTTTTGCTGTTGGTCCTGAGAACAGTATTCAGGATGAATGGATATGCTGTTCTTCCCCATAGAAAGGGATATTGCTGGTACTAAGCTGCTCCCCTATTGATAGCACCCCTACCGCTATATCTCTATCCACCAACTTGCCCTCCCTCCCGCCTGACCACCAGCATTGAAAGATCATCACTACACTGATGTGAGGGTGCAGTCACTGATTAGGCTTTCTTCTGTGTAGCGACTGCACCATCCTCCTTGGTACCTCACAGGTAGGCTGCAGTACATGCTAAACTTAAGCACTTCTGTGGAGGTATACTGCGACTAAGTCAAGTGAAGGAAAAATGGAGGACCAAAAAGGAAAATGGCATAGCAGGCATGGTGGCACATGCCATAATCCCAGTGACTCAGGAGGCAGGAGCAGGAGATCTCAAGTTTGAGGCCACAGGCAGCCTGCATAACTCAGTGAAACCTTTTCTCAAAATAACAATTTAAAAAATGGACCAAGGGAGCAGCCCAGGGGTAGAGACTTGCAAAGTATGTGGGAGGCCCTGGGTTCAACTGCCAACTGCTGCAATAAATAAATAAATAGGAAAATGCTTAAATTGGAAGAGCATGGCAAAGAGAAAAATAAAACTAGTTTAAGAAGCTATTCAAGAGAGAAGATCAGGATTAGTAATGAAGAGCAAAGAAACCATGGAAGGGAAGTAGGACAAATAGGGAGATGAAAATTAAATCAAGGGAAATGCTGACTGGCATAATCCTGAGGCTGGAAAATCATTCAGCATAATGAGACAGAAAATAGTACCTGTTCTGTGTGAACAAGAATCCCTAGGGATTTGAGAGAAAGTTTCCATCCCTCCGTGCTGCATCCCAAATTGGAACACCCAGTGCTCCTTTTAGTGGTTACATAAAATCTCTAATTCTGTGAGTGAGAAAAAATGACTAAGGGGTATTGAGTGAACCGCCTCCTCAGAAGAGAAACACTGTGAGACCATTGGGTGGGATGGGGAATTTTCAGCCTATCCAGTTAGCAGAAGCGCCAGTTAGAATCAAATTTGTTTTGGAAGGAACTGAAATGCTTTTTACAGGTGTGTGTTGTTATAGGTTGTTGGTAGATAGATACTGTGACTCTTCATCTTGAAAGAATAGTTGTGTGTGTATTTTTCTCTCAGTCATTTAAGAGACGGTTTTTTCACCTGATTCAACTTGGTGATGGATCCTACAATTTGAATTTTTATAAAGATGAAAAGATTTCCAAGGAACCAAAAGGATCAATATTTCTGGATTCCTGCATGGGTGTGGTTCAGGTAAGTATGAAAGGAGTTTTATATCAGGTTTTCTTATCTGCACTAGTAGTAATATGAATAAGCAGATTTAAGCAAACACTATCAAAAATGGCAATGTTCATGATAGAAATGTATCTAACTTTAAAATGAATAAAGGCTTGTTTGTCATCGTTTTAGAAGATGGCAGGTGTATTGTGATGGGCAGGAGCACTCTTGTGCATGAGTTATTCTGTTTAAAATCTACCTTAGAGCTGGGCGTGGTGGTTCACACTTGTAGTAGTCCCAGTACTCAGAGATTGAGGCAGAAGGATTGTGAGTTCAAGGCCAACCTGGGCTATACTGCAAGACCTTATTTTAAAGTAAAATAAATTTCTCCAAAAAAAAGAAAATTCTGCCTTGCCCACTTTTTTAGCTATGTGACCTTGGATAAGCTCCTCTCTTAGTTTCTTGACCTATAACATCTAGATAATGATAATGATCCTTTAAAGAGTAAATGAGAAGTCTGGACAAGTTATTTAGAATGGTTCTTAGCATCTCAGTGATGACTTTTATGACTCCATCATGGCGCCAATGGCTGTGGTACACTAGTCAGCAGATTGGATTTTCAGGGCAGGCTGAGTTCAGATCCCTGTTCTACCACTTACCGGCTCTGTAGCCTTAGAGATGGTGTTTGACCTCTCTGTGCCTTAGTTTCCTTCTTTATCAAATAGGAACAATGATAGTACCAAATGCAGTTACTGAGAATATTAGTTAATACATGTAATGAACTCAGAATAGTACTGGCAAATGGTAAGCGATGAGTCAGTATTAGATATTTTTCTATCTTAGTGTTGTTGCAGTTGTAGAGTTATCTTTTAAAATTATCTTTAATTATACATAGTACAAGAATGCATTCTAATTGTTAAAAACTCAGACAATGGAGATAAAATGAAAGTTCCTCTAGACTCCCTGTCCACTCCTCCCATCTCCCCCTTTGCCAGAGATCTTTTACTAGTTTCTTATGTGTTCTTCCATATGTTTTCAGACTCTGGTCGCCAGTTTTCCAATCCATTCATCCATCCTTCTACCCCTTTGCGATTTTCCAGGAACATTTAAGGCAGAGTTTACAAGGAGTTATAAAACACATGAAAGCATAATTTTAAAGTGGGAGTGAAAGCAGAAAGATGAACAGGAGTTGAAGTAAGGGAGAGATAAAGTGGGATGAAGAAAAAAGCATTGTTTGGAAGTCTTAATGCCAGCTAGGAGTGAGCCAACCACTGGGCTGTCTGCTTTCTAAATGTGGGAGCTGTTCAGTTTCACAATTCACAGTGTATATGACATAGACACAATCTAATTAGTCAGAAGCTGCCCAAGTAATTGCAGAATGAAAGTCATTCAGGCATTTCTTTTGGGGGCCCTCAGACAGAGGGCTGTCTGACTAATGAACAGTCTCCCCGACAGCTCCTCACAGTACAAGCAGTCACCATTATCAGAGAATCCTCCCTTAAAATGACCCAGTGGTGGCTGAAGACATTGGCCTGAAGCTTGAGACTGTAAGGAGGTTGTTCAGTGGGCCTAGGATGAATAGAGTCAGGACATCTCTCTCTGCTTTGACTACAGGTATTCTTATTTTTGTAGTTACTTGTTTACCAAAAATTTAACTGCATTTTCATCCAAGGAGTACATTCATCAAATTGATACAATGCTAAAGGGCAATACTAAAAGCCTGTCACCCCCTGCATCACCCCTACTTCACCTGCCCCCCACTCCCCTAAGACAATCATTGTCAACCTTTTTCACTATTTGTCCTGGAGTTTGCCATCATATTGTCAGATAGTGAGTGTTCACTGCCCTTTATTTGTCAGTGTTGGACATTACTGAATGACTTCCTGTGTTGGTAGATAGGATTTTAATTCCTGTCACACTCCCTTCCTGTTCTGTTCTAGACTCATTTATTTCTCTGCCCTGCATAGCTGCCCTCCTGAAGATTCCCTTCGCCTATTTGCTAGCTAGGATTCCCTGCTTCCAGGACCCTGTGTCTTCATTCTTGTTCTAGTTTCTTGTTTTGGAGGTGACATCCTCCAGTAACTTTCTGAGAAACTGTGCATAAGATACTAATTTTTTGAGTTAGTATATCTGCAGTTTTTTAATCCATTCTTGGTTCATAGTTTGGGTGGATGTAGAAATCCAAAGTGGAGTCATTTTGCCTTGGAACTTCAGAAGCATTGTGTTATCTTCTAGATGCTATTGTTGTTAGGAGGCATCTGGAGTAATTCTCATTTTATTCCCTGTTCCTTATATCTTCTCTTTATTTCTCATGTTCTGCAATTTAGGTTGTTGTGTCTTGATTTTGATTTTTTAATTAACTTTTTTTTATTAAGGTAGAACATATAAATAGAAAATATACATGTAATAGATGTGTGACCTGGTGAATTTTTACTAAATTTGACTTTTAACTTTTATCTTTGTCTCATTCTGAAAACTCTGTCTTGCATATTCTGGCCACCTTGGTCTTCCTTAGTCCTGGTCAGTGTCTTCAACTCAGCAAAACAACAAAGAGCCTATTTGGGTTTCCCTTCTTATGCTCTGATCTGGATGCGCCCTCAAAAAACAAACAAACAAAAAAACTGAAGCGATTTGAGCTAATGTCATTTATTTCTCTTCTCTCTGGGATCACAGGCCACACTCCTTGCTGTCTTATCTGAAAATAATTTTTCCGCCTACTTTGTCCAGTTTCGTGGTATTTATGGCTAGGGAGTAGATCCAAATCCTGTCACTTCATTCTGGTCAGAAGTGGAAGTTAGGGTCCAAAATCAGATGTCTTAAGGGGCCCAGTAACTAAACTAAGTGACAGAAGAGGCTTGGCTTTAAAGCAATGGGAGACACTGAGAATTGTGTCAAACCAGAGCCCTGGTGCCCTGTTTAAAGGGTCACCTGCTCCTCAGCTGTAACTGATGTTACCATGTGAAGTAACCAGCTCACTATTGCCAGATTATCTGCATTTTCAGACCAGCAGGGATACAGAATTGTAGTTAAATCTAAGTGTTTTTAGTTACAGGAAACTAATAAAACCACCGTGAAGGACCTCTCCCCAAAATGGTAGAATACAGGGAAGTATATCTGAGCCCTACATCGAGACTATCACGCCACTTCATGTTCACAGAAAATTATTTCCTGTCGGTAGCTAATGAGCATGTGTATGTCTCAGCTAGCATCCCTACCTCAACTGAAAGCTGCCAGTGTGAATAACTGACCTATCAAAGTAGGCTTATTGACAGTACAAAGGAAGGAACATCAGAGTGAATTATGACCCACAGTGAATTGACTTCTTGTGTGGGATTCCCAAGTAGGAATTCTTGGGTGGGATTCCCAAGGTAGAGTTTCACTTGTATTCTTAAGTTGAGAGACTTCTAAGTCACTTTAGTTGAATTTTCTGGCACTGACTTTAAAATGTTTGAAGCCAAACTAAATATACTTAGCAACCTTATTTTGAAGTTGTTGTTGTTGTTGTTGTTAGGTGCCATGGAGTAGGTATCCAACTCATAGCGACCCTGCATACAACAGGTGAAACACTGTTGTCAGTGCTTCTCTGCTATTCATAGGGTTTTCAATGGCAGATTGATTTTTGGGAGTGGGTTGCTGGGTCCTTCTCCCTATTTTGAAATAGGAACTAATTGTTTTTGTTTATATAGAGAGTTTTGTTGCATGTCTTTGGCACAGTTGTTTGTAAGTATAGCATCCCTGAACTATCTTCTAGTCTCTGGTGTGCATTTTAAAAATCTAAGATTCTAACTTCAGTGAAAGTCTCTTGCTTCAAATTCTTTTTACAGATTGGCTGGTGGTGTTTTCATTTAATGAATTCTGTGTAAGACTTCAAAAGATGAAAATAACTTGTTTTATCCATGTCTGTTTGTAACTGAACATCAAAAGTTGTGATTTAAGTGTTTTCTAAAAACAATTACTTTTGGATGTTGTAAAAAAAAATTAGTTGATTCATATTTTGAATTAAGAAATGCCTAAACTGAAAATTTTAGATAGCCATGAAAGAAATGCAGTTTAGAACCTTAAACCCTAAAAGTATTTTAGAATCCTTGAGCTTGATTATACTTACCTTGTAGATGAAGAAATAGGGGTTCATAAAGAGGAATAACTTAGAATGAAAGCCTAACGTTTTCCCCACTGTTAACTTTTATTTTCTGGGTTCTATGTGAGGAGTAGGGAACTGGGTAGGGAAAACTCATTTTATTTCTAGCCTATTTCTACTCCTGTGATTCTTGCCTTTACATTTAAGTGAAATCCAAGGTGCCAATTACTGAGCCCACAGCAGACAGTCTGTGCACTTTGCCATGAGCAGTACTTAGCATCACATTTTTAAGAACTGTGCTGAAAAACACAGACAGACCTTTGAGAGGGTCACCCGGTACCTGGGATCCATGGTGAGGAGCTTCCTCCAGGACTGTGGCTGCCCGGCTGGCATTTCAGTGGGTGCAGGGAGTGCATTCTGCCACCCTCAGCATGGTGGGAGTTTGTAGTTGTCATCTCTCAGCCTGTACTTGTGCGAGGTCCTTCAAAGCTGAATCCCTATCTGGTGTGGTCAACCTGGGGTGATTTTGCCCTCCAGGAGGCATTTGGCAATGTCTGGAGACATGTTTGATTGTCCTAACTCAGGAGTGTGCTTCTGGCATCTAGTGGGTTGAGGCCAGGATGTAGCTAAATAAAATACCGTATGCAGGACAAGCCCTCAGTCCCTTAATGTACATAGACAACCGTTTGTACATTGTGCCAGTCACCCTCTTGTGGACATGAAAAATAGAGACATAAGGCAAGCCTATGGACAAGGAGTCCAAATACCTTTAGTTGTTGTTGTTGCTATTAGGTGCCATCGATTTGTGTCCAACCCATAGTGACTCTATGTGCAACAGAACGGAACACTACCTGACACTATACCATGCACATGATCTTATTTTATGTTTAAGCCCATTGTTGCAGCCACTTTGTCAATCCATCCAGTTGGAGGTTTTCCTTTTTCACACTGACCCACTACTCTCCCAAACATGATGTCCTTCTCCAGGGGTTTGTCCCTCCAACAACATGGCCAAAGTATATACAATGCAGTCTAGCCATCCTTGCTCCCAAGGAGCACTCTGGTTGCACATCTTCTGGGATGGCTTTATTGGTTCTTTTGGCAGTCCATGACATGTTTGATATTTGGCTCCAGCACCATAATTCAAGAGCATCAATTCTTCTCCTGTCTCTCTTATTCAGCATCCAGCTCTCACAAGCATATTATGTGACTAAAAATACCACAACGTGAGTCAGGCACACCTTCGTCTTCAATGTGACATCTTTACTTTTCAACACTTTAAAGAGGTCTGTTGCAGTGGCTTTTTCCAGTACAATGTGTCTCTTGATTTCTTGACTGCTACTTCCATGGGTGTTGATTGTAGAAGCAAGTAGAGCAAAACCTTGGACAACCTGAATCTTTTCTCCTTGTATCATGGAGTTACTTACTCACCCAGTGGCAAGGATTTTTGTTTTCTTGGTTTTGAGGTGCACTCCATACTAACAGCTGCATTCTTTGATCTTCATCAGTAAATGTTTCAAATCCTCTTCACTCTCAGCAAGCAAAGTTGTGTCATCTGCATAATGTAGGTTATTAATGAGTCTTCTGCCAATCCTGATGCCATGTTCTTCTTCATAAAGTCTGACTTCTCAGATTATTTGCTCAGCATAGAGATTGAAGATGTACAGTGAAAGCATACAGCCCTGACACACATCTTTCCTTACTTTAAACCAAGCAAGGTTTCCTTGTTCTGTTCAATGTACAGATTCTTCATGGGTACAAGTAAGTGCTCTGGTATTCTCATTCTTCACAATGTTATCCATAATTTGTTGCAGTCAGATGCCCTTACATAGTCAATAAAACATAGATAGACATCTTTCTGATATTCTCTGCTTTCAGCTGTCCATCTGACATCAGCAATGATGTCCCTGCTTCCATGCCCTCTTTTTACTCTGGCTTGATTTTCTGGCAGTTCCTGTCAATATACTGCTACAATTGCTTTTGAATGATCTTTAGCAAAATTTTACTTCTGTGTGATATTAATAATATCAAAATACCTTTTAGGCTTCATAAGTGATTAGTTGTTGTTGTTAGGTGCTGTCAAGTCGTGTGCGACTCATAGCAACCCTCATAGGGTTTTCAGTGGCAGACTGTTTTGGGATTGCCTTGGGAGTGGGTTGCCACATCCTTCTCCCATTTTTGCGGTGCTGGGAATCAAACTCGGGACCTCAGAGACTGCAGAGCAGTGCTCTACCAACTGAGCTAAAGCCCAGCCCTAAGTGATAGAGAATTCCAGATAATTCAAATATATTAATACGTCATACTTAGCTTTTAGTAAGTTGGTAGCACACATGACTTCATTTAAAAAAAAGACAATATGAGTTTTATACATGAAATTTCATTCATTCAACAAGTGATTTTCAAATGCCCACTATCTGCCATATACTGTTCTAAAGATTAAGGGTGTAGCATTGAGCAAAAAGAATGAGAAATCTCTGCTCCCAAGGAGCTTCCATTCCATTGCAGGGAACAGACATTGAATAAGATAAATATGTAATAAAGGTAATGAGTCAGATGGAAAATAAAGCTATGGAGAAAATGCAGCAGGAAAGACGGACAATGACAAGGGTTCGTGGAGAGGGAGTTTGAGTTTTAAGTAGCTTGGTCCAGAAAGCGAATGAGATACCATCCAGCAGCAGCAAATAAAGCCAAGTATTATAAGGCAGTTCCAAACGTGTCTCTTTACCTTTTTTCCATTTCAGAATAACAAAGTCAGGCGTTTTGCTTTTGAGCTCAAGATGCAGGACAAAAGTAGTTACCTTTTGGCAGCAGACAGTGAAGTGGAAATGGAAGAATGGATAACAATTCTAAACAAGATTCTCCAGCTCAACTTTGAAGCTGCAATGCAAGAAAAGCGAAACGGAGACTCTCATGAAGGTAGGTAGGTCCAGCTTCCTCCAGGAACTCACAGTCTGCAGGCATCTTTATTTTTACCCTGGGGATGTAGGAAGGAGAAACATTGCACAGGTAGCTGAGGGGTGGGAAAGATAGGAGCCTTCCCAGATAGCCTGTCAGCAGAGATATTGTCACGTTAGAATTTACTACCCTGCCATTGTTTATGTGGAAATCATGTGGAAGAACCGCAGCTGTGGAAGCAGAGAGGAAGATCTGGATTTGAGTCCTCAAAATACCACTTTTCAGCTCTGTAACCTTGGACAAACTACTTATGGTTTCTGGGCCTCAGTTTATTCACCTATAAAATGGGAATCAACATGAAACTTACTGATTGCATGGGAAGAGTAAACTTTAAAAAGTAGCTGAAGTCCCTGGCATAGAATCCACACTTAAAATATTAGTTACGGTTATTATCATTATGATAAATTAATAATGTCCTTTGGAATTTCAAAGACCAAGTTAGGATGGGCAGGCGCCTCGGATTAAATTTATAAGAAAAATTGGCTGTGTTTTAGACAAATTCAATTCATGTTATATTTCAAGTCCTTGGGTCTTCCTGACTCCAATCCTTACTGCCTCCTAGAAGTGCCTGGAGGTTAAAAAACCAGCTTCCTTGGTCCTCCCAGAAGGTTCTGATTAGGGGTGGCCATGGGAGCTGTTGTTGACAGCCAGTGTCAGTTCCACTGAGTCCATGCTGTACCAAGTCTTCAGTGGTTCTGACCCTCAGCCCTGGGCCTGGGAACCCGTATGTTTTCAGAGGCCCCAGGTGTCTCTAATGTGCATCCAGAATTGAACCACTGCATTCAGGGGCGCATGAAAGAAACAGTCTTCCTTCTGCTTTAAATAATGTACTTTCAATTACACATGACTCAAGTAATCTGTTTTGCCATTTTAGATGATGAACAAAGCAAATTGGAAGGTTCTGGTTCTGGTTTAGATAGCTACCTGCCTGAACTTGCCAAGGTAATGTCTTAAATCTTCTGCTCTTTGTTGAATGAAATGTTCCTCATGTCATGAATTTTTTTTCCCCCCTCATGCTGGGGAATCAAACCCAGGGCATCATGCATGCTAAACAGGTGCTCTGCCGCTGAGTTATATCCCTAGCCATGACATGCATTTATCCAGAGTGGAATCTCTTAAAATAGTAACAGTTATGTTCTTATTACTCCTATCAGTGTTCTATTCTGATTATGAGGTGATGTGAAATACATTACTTGATTGAGACTTTTGTCTGTTTTCCAGTAAGCTCCTTACAAAGTATTCTCTTTTTATCACTATTTGAGTGTTTTCTCCCTCCCATCATAAGTATTGAAGAAGTAACCAAAATACACGAGGAGGCGTTCTCATACCCTGGCATTGTATTCGCAAAGATACTCCCCATTAATTAAAATTAATAGTTACAATTCCAAAGTGAAAGGAAGTTGTAATCTTGCCACTAAACTAAAGAGGGGTTGCCTAAGTTACAGAACTTATTTCTGTCTCACTTTCAAGAAAAAAAAAAAGAAACCCAAAACAACAACAAAAAGCAAAAACAGTTTGTACCTGTGTTTCATAAGTTTAAGAAACTCAAAGGTTACCAAAAAGCCCAAAGGAACACAAACCAATCATATTCACCATCCCAAGTCACATGTTACATTATCGTTTTAGCATTTGTATTTTTAAAAGAAATAAAATATCCATGACAGTTGAAGTTCTTCTTAAACCTTACCTTTATTTCTGTTCTCTTCTCCTCTACAATCCCAACAAGATAAGCACTATGATGTTTTACTTCCATTTCATGTTATGTCTTTACAAAACATTTTTGTAATGTATGTTACTATTTTATATGTTTTAAAATGTTACATAAATATTATCATACTATGTTTTATTCTGCATTTATGTTTAAAATGTTTAATATGCCCTTGTTTTTTGAGATCCATCCTAGGTGGAATATGGATCTGCTTCATCCCTTTTATTGCACTGTACAAACATTTTATTTTAGCTCTTCTATTATTTCCATTTTTTCTATTATGAACAATGCTATAGTGAACATTGTTGTACTTGTCTCCTTGTGTGTATCTATGAATGATTCTCTTCTAAATGAGAGAAATGTCTTTGTCGTCTCTAGCCCTTTATGTTCTTGCTCTGGTACTGCCTTCCTTTCTTTCTTTCTTTCTTTTTTTTTTTTTTTTTTTTTATAATACAGTGAAGTACTGACTCTACACACCCACATCTTAAACACTATAATAGAAACATGGTTTATCTATTTCGGATTATAAATAGACAAACATTCAGCATTGACCTTTATTTCAAGACAATATAGCTGTTCTCAAATATAAATCTCCTTCTCTGGCTAGGACTTCAGAGTATTGTTTTTCTTCAGAACTTGAGTGTTTCCACAGAATCTTTTTAGCACCTGCCTATTAAAGCTAACTTTAGAGCCACCATTGTAACCTCTTCCTGGTCTGAGAAGTTTTTGACTTGTGTGTTTGTGTTTTCATGTTAGGATTTTTTTCTTTTTAAATAGGGCTGGGCACCAAACCCTGGGCTTCAAAAGCATACTAGGCAAGTGCTCTACCAGTGAGCTATACCTCTAGCCCCATAGTGTTAGGAACTTCTGTATATCATATTTTGCTCTGAAATTTACTTTTTTGTTTTTGGATGTTTGGGAGTTCAGATTTTCTCATAGAGATTGAGAGAGGCGAGGAGGGAGAGAGAGAAATTTTTGAACCTGTTTGAGTTTTAGTTTGTTGAAGCAGATGATGTAGGTAATACAATCTAGAATTCATAAGGTAACTTTATATATTCACTGGGTGAGCAGAATGGATACCTAAGAAAAAAACTCATTACTGGAGTCTAGTATTGACTTGTCTGTAACCATAGCACCCTGGCATCCAATCCTACTTGATTTCAGAAGCTAAGCAGGGCCAGCCTGGTTAGTTCTTGGATGGGAGACTGCTTGGGAGTACCAGGTGCTGCAGGCAAGGGAGAAGGACCTGACAACCCACTCCTGAAGCAATCCACCATTGAAAACCCTATGAATAACAGAGAAGCACTCACAGTAGTGCTGTGTATGGCACAGTGTTGGGGAGTGGTGCATTGTATTATACATAGGGTCACTGTGAGTTGGATCTGACTCGACTTGATGGCATCTAACAACAACATTGATTAATTAGAAACCTGTATTTTTTCCTATAGGGCTGAGGTTTAGCTCAGTTGGTAGAGTGCCACACTGCACTCTAAGGGACTAGGTCCAATCCCCAGCACCACAAAAATCAGAGAAGGATGTGGTAACCCACTCCCAAAACAATCCTGAAACAGTCATCGGAAACCTTATGAGGGTTGCTATGAGTCAGACCCAACTTGGTGGCACCTAACAACAGTTTTTTTCTATGAAGACATGGAGGAGTTGTACTCTCTTTTTTTCCTCTCACTGCCTGGCCAACATAATTTCATTCTAAGACCTAGAGAAATTATGTACTTATACACATAGAAAAAAACTAATGTTTTTATTATTTTTTAATTTTATATATTAAGAATTGTTTTCAAACTGTGGTTTATAAGCAAGTTAGCTAAAGCCATTTTAGTTGATGAAATTAATTTAATTGGTTTCAAATCCCATTTCTTTTTGTTTTGTTGTAATTTTTTAATTTAGGTATAATTTACACCAAGTAAAATATTCTCCCCCATGTGTCTGTCAGCTTGTCGTGCTGTGGGGGCTTTTATGTTGCTGTGGTACTGAAAGGTATGCCACTAGTACTGCAGATGCCAGCAGGGCCAACCATGGTGGACAAGTTTTAGCTGAGCTTCCAGACTAAGAGAGACTAGGGAGAAGGACATGGCAGCCCACTCCTGAAACCATTAGCCACTGAAAACCCTACTAATATCAAAGAAGCACTGTCAGATATAGTGCTGGAAAATGAGCCTCCCCAGGCTGAAAGCCATTCAAAAAATGCCTAGGGAAGAGTTTCCTCCTCAAAGTAGAGTCAACTTTAATGATGGGAGTGGAGTAAAGCCCCTGGGACCTCCTTTTGCTAATGTGGCATGACTCAAAATGAAAGGAAACATAGTGGCTACAACATTGGGCTCAAATATAAAAAGATGTGTGCATGGCACAGTATCAACCAGTATTTCATTCTATTGTATATAGGATCACTATGAGTCAGACTCAATGGCACCTAACAAGAACAACAAAATACTCAAGCACAAATTGTACAGCTTTATGTAGTTCACATTTTTACACCAGTATAACCACCATCCACATTCATCTGGATCCCCTTTCTTGGGAATAGGCACAAATATAGATCTCTTCCAGTCAGTTGGACAGGTAGCTGTTTTCCAAATCTCTTGGCATAAACAAGGTAGTACCTCATTCAAAAATGACTGTAGCAGTATATAGACAGAGAACTGTGAGAAAATCAAGACGATTCAGAAGAGGATATGGAACCAGGGACGTAATTGCTGATGTCATATAGATATTAGCCAAAAGCAGAGAATACCAGAGAGATGTCTGTCTATGTTTTATTGACTATGCAAAGATATTTGACTCTGTGTATCCCAATAAATTATGGATAACATTGAAAAGATGGGAATATCAGAGCACTTAAAATATACTGATGAGGAATCTGTAAATGGACCAAAAGGCAGTCATTCAAACAGAACAAGGAAACACTGCCTAGTTTAAAGTCAAGAAAGGTGTGTGTCGGGACTGTATCCTTTCACCATACCTCTTCAATTTCTATACTGAGCAAATAACCCCAGTAGCTGGACTTTACAAGAACAACGTGGCATCTTGATTGGAGGAAGACTCACTAACAACCTGCATTATGCAGATAACACAACTCTGCTTGCTGAAAGTGAAGAAGATTTGAAATATTTACTGACGAAGATCAAAGAACACAGGCTTTAGAATGGATTGCACCTCAACACCAACAAAACAAAAATCCTTACAACGGGGTCAGTACATCGCTTCATGATAAATGGAGAAAATATTGAAGTTGTCCAAGATTTTGCTTTACTTGGTTCTACAATCAACACCCATGGAAGCAGCAGTCAAGAAATCAAAAGATGCATTGCCTTAGGAAAAGCTGTTGCTAAAGACCTTTTTAAAGTGCTGAAAAGTAAAGATGTCACGTTGAAGACAAAGGTGCACCTGACTCATGCCATGGTATTTTCAGTCCCATCATATAGCTGTGAAAGCTGGATGTTGAATAAGGGAGAAAGGAGAATTGGTGCTTTTGAATTATGGTGTTGGAGACAAATATTGAATATACCGTGGACTGCAAAAAGAACCAATAGATCCATTCTCGAAGAAGTGCAACTAGAGTGCTCCTTGGAAGCTAGGATGGCTCAATTACATCGGACGTATATTGGAGATGTAGTCAGGAGGGACCAATCCCCAGAGAAGGAGATCATGTTTGAGAGAGTGGCAGGTCAACAACACCAAAAAGAAGACCTTCAACTAGATGGATTGACACAGTGGTCAGCAAGGGCTTAAACATAAAAGAGATGATGTGCCTGGCACAGAATCGGGGATTGTTTCCTTCTGTTGTACATAGTGTCACTATGAGTTGAGCCTGACTCGACAGCACCTAACAACCACCACCATCCAGCCTGATATAAAGAGCACTTATATTATCCCAGCCAAGTATTTTGTGCCACCACCTAGCTGATACCCCTATTCTTTTTACCTCCATCACTATAGATTAGTTTTGACCATCTGAGACCTTCCTGCACATGGAGTGCTATAGTTTGTACTCTTTGTGTCAGGCTTCTATAGCTCAATTATGTGACCCACATTAGAGAAAATTAAATGGATTGGAATTGAATAGAGAATATAAAAGGCACTGCCCTTACTGGTAGATACTATTTCAAATGTATATGTGATGTAAAACATATTTCTTACTTCAGGTCATGGTCAAAACTGACAAATGCAACAATGTAAGTGTCTTTGTTGTGTTTTTCACCCTAGCTCTCAAATGCTTTAAAATTATTTTTATTTAAGAAGATAGAAGCGACGTGTGGTGGTACATGCCTATAATCCTAGCACTTGTGAGATAGAGACAGGCAGATTTAGAGTTCACTGCCAGCCTGGGCTACATAGAGAGACCCTGTCTAAAAAACAAGCAAAACAAAATAAAAAGGATCTAGTGAATTTATAGAAGGGAAAAGTAATTCAAAAAATTTAAGATGTAGTATCATTCACCCAGCATGCTGCCATCAAGATTGTTGGAAGTAGGTATCCATCAGCTGCGCCTTTAATGGGCTGCTCAGTGTTGTGCAGAGTAAAGGGCCCAATTAGGGGCCTTTGTACATGCCTGGTCACTTCACAATCCAGAACCTGACTGGATTTTTCACCCCTTCTACTATATCTGGGGCATTAGCTCAGTTGGTAGAGTGCTGTGCTGCAGTCTCTGAGGTCCTGAGTTCAATTCCCAGCACCGCAAAAATGGGAGAAGGGCCTGGCAATCCACTCCCAAGGCAATCCCGGAACAGTCAGCCATTGAAAACCCTATGAGGGTCACTATCAGATACCGACTCGACGGCACCTAACAACAACAACGACGACGACGACAACAAGTATATCTGGGATGTGGATCATTTGTACCTGTTGGGAAAACAGAGTTGGTAACTGGTCATCCTGTTTTTAGGAGGAAAGGATTCCATAGTTACAGAACAAGAGACTAAAATGTGTATGAGTGGGGGGGTGGGGGGACACACACACAGCTGTGTGCAGAGGCAGTTTATCCAGGCAGTGAAGAGGTAAAGAGGTCAATACCACGGAAGGAAAGTGCGGGAATTGTCAGGTGAGAGACTGGGCCTCAGTTAACTAAGATTACAGAGAAAGGCCTAGAACAATGAGGGAAGGCAGCAGGTGGTGGAAGGTGTAATGTTGAGTGGCAGGCTTCTCTCTGACAAAGTGCTTGCTCTTCCCCAGTCATCCTGTTGCCCCGGCTTTTGTTTTCCGCTGTGCCTGAGCCATAGCCAAACAGGATATGATGGACAGGAAGTTGTTTTAGTGCAAAAATAACTGATGCCTCATTCTGGAATATTATGGTGGGGCTCTCTACTAACAGAGTGAATGAAATGGACTTAGGTTTTCAGGATATTTTGTATATTCTTGGAACTTACGTTTGTACATTTAGTACTGAACATCTTTATTGTTTTCATATTCAGGGAACATGCTGTATCTATCCTAAAACCTGATCTTTTCCTCCTTTTGTTTAGTGTGGAGCCAAACAATTTGTGTAAATATAACAGGATAGATAGCACCAGTCATATAAATGTTTAAATTCTATATAAAAACTATATAATATAATCTCAATGTAAACAACACAACTTCATGAGTACATTGGAAAAATAGGGGACTATAGCCCAAATATGCATTTGAGTTTTACTACATATTTATCATAAGACTCCATAAACCTCGTAAGTTGATAAAATTGTAACCAAAAGTACATAATGGAAAACACCAGTGCTGTATCACTGCGTACTCCACCATCATTACTAATAAAGGGAGGGGGAAAAAATCTCTCAGTGACTTCCCTTTATACAAGAATCAAATTCCTTTGTCAGATGTATAAAATGCGAAGATTTTTTCCCATTCTGTGGAGGTTTCCTTGATTCTGTTCATTGTTTCTTTTGCTGTGCAGAAGCTTCTTAATTTCATGTGGTCCCATTTATCTATTCTTGTTGCAATTTCTTGAGCAATTGGGGTCC
>VMDO01022822.1:0-32808 GCA_007922755.1 Pedetes capensis | reverse complement strand
CCTTGTGCCCTTGTCCTCATTCTGACAGATCCTCATTGGCTGCCACACAGACAATATAGGCCATGCAAAAACTTATTGCCGCCCCCCAGTGGTGACACGCCAGTACTACTTAGATAAGGCAAGGCAGTCCATCTCCTGGCTCTACGGGGGCCTCCTCTACATCCTTGTGCCCTCTGGCTTCAATCTGGATGCTGTGTCCCTCACCATCAGTGGAGCTGCCTTGGCCCCATACTTCAGACTTGGTGAGTACGAGATCCAGGTTCAAGTGGGACTGGAGCAGAAGCCCCTTGGGAGCAGGAGGAGTTTGTTTGAGGGAAGATGGGGGCATGAGGGATGGGTAGAAGGGGGGAGGCACTCCAGGGCAGAAAGTGGGCTGAGCAAGAGGAACTAACTCTCCTGGGGAGTGAGGAAGATGGGAAAGGTCACCTGTGTGTGGATCAAATTCTAGCAAGAGAAGCCTCCTTACCAGAATCTCTCTCCATGTGGTCAGAGAGCTACAATTGAGACCCAGGAAATGTGATTCGGGACAGACTATTAACCTTTCTCCCCAGGTAAGACTTCCCAGGCAGTGTGGAAGAGCTTTTTCCAGGGGAGCCCCGCCCCCTGGGGAGAGCTGGCCACAGACAACATCATCCTGACAGTGCCAACTGAGAACCTCAAGGACCTGGACGACCCCACGCCTCTGCTCCGCCTCTGGGATGACATGATGCAGGCCATAGCTAGGCTGGCAGCCCAGCCTTTCCCTTTCCGCAGACCTGAGAGGATTGTTACCGATGTGCAGGTCTCCCTGGGTGAGTTACATGTGCGGATGCTCTTTGGGAGTGGACTCCCTGTCATTATTACTTGACTTTCCCTTACCATCCAAGACATGTAAAGCATAATTTGATGAGTAAAGTAGCAGTATGGAGTAAGTGACATAAAAAACCCAGCTAATGATGGAAATGGAAGGTCTTTTTCAGTAAAAGGTAAATTATGGGCATATTATCTACGAGGCAAGATTTCACAAAGTGGTAGAACAATTGCAGAACATAAGTGCTAGACATCACCAATGCCAGTGAGGGCCATTGCAAGGAAAGCATGCAAACTGAACTAGTTTCTTCAAAAACAAATCAGAGTTGCAAAAGGAGAGGGGGATTAAATAAATGGGTTGATGCTCAGTACGGAGGTGTTTAAAGGAAAAAGACATAGACAGAAAATCAAGAATTCTGGCTTCCACACAGGGAAAATTTCTTTGGACCTCAATTTTCCAATCTGTAAAAAAAAGGGGGGGGCAAAACTATTTCTGGCACTGAGAGCAAATCTGGACAAAAGTGATTCACATGGGGAAAGCAACCTGACTTTCTGCCTGCCTCTGCGGGCTCAGATCCAGACACAGGATAGAGTGTCTCAGACTCATATACAGCAGTTGCTCACAAATTCCTACTAGGACAACTATGTAAAGTCTCCCAGTTCTTCAGGGCCAGAGGGCAGAGAAGGCAAATGTCAGGTAGGAGAGGCTGGGAGGTGGAAAGTTATTATCGGAAAGCCACCTATCCTCCAGTCTGCACAGATATTCTGGAATTATCAGAGACAATGAGATTGGTGAGGAGGAGGTGCATTAAGAAGAGGAGTGGAGGTGGATGGTCTGGGTGGCCTCCGAATTTCTTGCTCCATCTCTTCCTTCTGCATTGCCAGGCTTGATGCACTCAGGATACCCCATCAGGGGCCACCTACTGGTGCTGAAGCACCTCATCAATGAGAAGAGCATTAGAAATGGTGCCTGGGGGCCCCTCCACGAGCTGGGGCACAACCAGCAGCAGTATGTGTGGGAGTTCCCACCACACACCACCGAGGCCACCTGCAACCTCTGGGCAATCTACGTGCACGAGACCGTCCTGGGGATCCCCAGGGCCCAGGCCCACTCTGCTCTACAGCCTCCAGAACGAGAGAAGAGAATCAGGGAACATCTGCAAAAGGGAGCCCCGCTCTCAGGCTGGGAGTCGTGGACAGCCCTGGAGACCTATCTACAGGTACTGAGCAGATATTCGTGGAGGCAGAGGCCATCACACCCACCAGACAGGTAGCATCCTGGCTCCCAGGATACTCTCACTTCCTTCATGATCCTGTAAGCCTGGGACCACCACCGTCCCTGGGCAGGACCTGCTGGCCATGTGGTGGTCCTTCTCTTTCATGTCATTCGACATCCCTTCATGAGAATGGCACATGTCCCACTCATCCCCTGTGATTTTGGAACATAAGAGGAAATGAAAAGTACTGGGAGAAATAAAATAGGCTATTTGTCTCTACTAGGTAGTGTATTGGTTAAGGACAGATGCCTTGAGTCAGATATTCCTGAGACTGAATCATAGCCGTCCACTTGCTGTTTTTTGTCCTTGTACCCCTAGTAATGGTTTAATAGTAGTTCTTAATTAGTTGTTTTGTGCTTTCTTCACCTTAAGTATATGAGTCTTGTGAGTGGGGCTTCCTGAAATTGCTATATAAGAAGACCTTGCAGTATGTAAATGCACTGAAAGGTCCTCCAAAGTCTATTGCCCTAATTGAACCAAAAATATCTTGTAAATAAACAATGGACCAACCAAAAAGGAGGTCACCAAAGTTATGCAGCGAATCTACTTTCTATAAAACAAGCACACATTCCTGTTTTCCCCCTTCAAACTTAATGATTTTGAGTTGCCAAGGATATTTCCTATAGCAGATCCTTTGAGATGTCTGATGCAACCCTACAGACAGGGGTTGGATGGCCCACTTTTCACAGAGGCACATACTACATTAAAGAGTTTAGGTAACCTGTCCAGTAGGACCCTTTTAAGCTTGATTCCAAATGGTGAAAAATTGGATTTGGGTTCAGAAGTAGAGTCAATATGTTAAAATTTACAAGGTTCACGTTTGGTTCCAGTTGAGATTTCAAATTGTGAACCTTTGTGCAGATAAATACATTTTTTCATTTTTTTCTAGTTTTATATAGCTGATTAATGATACAGGAAATAAACATTGATGTCTGAATCCAATGAAAATTGGGTTTGGAGTCAGGATTGCATTTAAAAAATTGTTTAAGCTCTTAAACCAGAACAGGTTAAGAGTTCTAGTATGGGTTCAGTTTCAACCCTGGCTATCTATACATAGGACTTAGACCTATACACAAGAATGATTACATGTTTACACCACAAAATTTTTTTAAATGGAATGGGTTCAGGGTTCATGTTTTGATTCAAGTTTGAAGCCCTGGATTTGAATAATTGACCTATTATATGAAACCCAGAATTAATGACAAGGCTCAGCTTTCTGATTTCCTTATGCCATCCCCTGTCGCTTTTCTTCTTTTCACTAGTTTTATGAAGAATGAATGTGAGACAACCTCATTCAGTGAGTGACTTTGTACTGGGACAGGGCTTACACACACACACACACACACACACACACACACACATACACACACACACACTCCCATATAAGTATATGGATTGTGTTGCCTTCACTGCTCTATCAGTTTGCCATAACTTGCCCTTGAACAATGAGCAGCTAAAGTCAAAGGAAGACCTAATGAAGGTAAAGAACTAATCAGAACATTTCAAAGGGCAGAACAAGAAGAAAAACTCAAGTATTATAATTATATGTGCAAAGAGCTGGGGATAGAAAACCAAAAGGGAACAACATGCTATCTTTTTCTCAAGCTTAAACAATTGAAGAAAAAATTCAAGCATCTAGTGGCAATAGTGAAAGTTCCTACAGGGAAAATATTAAAGGCTCCAGGAAACATCAAAAGAAGATGGAAGGAATACACAGAACCGTTATACCAAAAAGAATTGATGGATGTCCAACCATTTCAAGAGGTTGCATAGGCTTAGAAACCAATGATACTGAAGGATGAAGTCGAAGCTGCCTTGAAGGAATTGACAAAACACAGCCTCCAGGAATTGATAAAATACCAATACAGATATTTCAGCCAACAGACGTGGTCCTGGAGGTGCTCCGTTGTTTATGCCAAGAGATTTGGAAATCAGCTACCTGGCCAATTGACTAGAAGAGATCCCTATTTGTGTTTATTCCCAAGAAGGAGGATCAAACCAAATGTGGAAATTATCAAATATAATTAATATATCACACCTAAAAATTTTTGGTTAAGATCATTGAAAAGTGACTGCAACAGTATTTTGACAGGGAGCTACGGGAATATCAAGGCAGATTCAGAAGATGGTGTAGAAGCACGGACATCATTGCTGATACCAGATCGATATTGCTCAAAAGCAGAGAATACCAGAAAATTGTTTATCTATGTTGTATTGACTATGTAAAGACATTTGATTGTGTGGATCATAAGAGATTATGGATAATATTGTGAAGAATGGGAATATAGAGGACATAATTGTACTCAGAGGAATCTATACATGGACCAGGAGGCAGTCATTTGAAGTAAACTAGGAAACTCTGTTGGTTAAAATTGAGAAAGATGTGTGTCATCATCAAAGATGGTGTATCCTTTCACCATACCTCTTCAATCTCTATGCTGAGGAAATAATCCAATAAGTGGGACTTTTTGAGGAAGAACGTGGCTTCAAAATTGGAAGAAGACTCATTAACCACATGTGTTATTCAGATGACACAACTTTGCTTTCGGAAACTGAAGATGATCTGAATGATTTCCTGATGAAAATCAATGAATACAGCCTTCAGTGTGCATTGTGCCTCAACATCAACAAAACAAAAATCCTTCCGAATAGGTCAGTATGCAACTTCATAATAAATGGAGAAAAGATGGAGGTTTTCCAAGATTTTGCTTGCCTTGGTTCTACAATCAACACCAAAGGAAGCAGCAGTCAAGAAATCAAAGCACGCATAGCACTGGGAAAAGCTGTTGCAAAAGACCTCTTGAAAGTGTTGAAAATATATGTTGTCACATAGAAGACAAACATATGCCTGGCTCATGCTGTGAGTATTTTCCTTTCTATTATATGGTTGTGAAAGCTGGACATTGAATAAGAATGATAGGAGAAAAGTTGATGCTTTTGAATTATGGTGCTGGAGATGAATACTGATTATACTATTGACTTCCAAAAGAACCAACAGATATGTCATAGAAGTGTAAGGAGAGTGCTCCTTGGAAACAAGGATGGCTGGACTACATCTTACATATTTTGAACATGTTGTCAGGAGGAACTCATCCCTGGAGAAGGACATCATGTTTGGGAGAGTGGTAGGTCAATGACAAAAAAGGGAAAGCCTCAACTAGGGTAATTGACAGAGTGGTGGCAACAATGAGTTTATATTCTCATTTATGGAGGGACAGTAATACAACAGAGTTTAAAGCTATCTTACCACTGCAGTGCGAATAATAGCTCTAATTCTGCACTAGGGGGCCACCCACTCTCTGTGGATCCCTGAACTTCAATTCACAAAGCTGTGTTCACACCATTTCTGTCCTGGAGCCTTTGACTCAACCTCAGGACAGGCAGCAACTTCTCTCTCTCCACCTGCTGGAGGGCTTTCCTATCATCCCTGCATGATCACCTTAGCTCAGATCTTCTTTATTCTTTCCACACTCTGGCCAAGTAACTGCTAAATTATTCCAGCATCTTACCATCGTCCACAACAATCCTTCTATTTCCCAACTAAGGTTAATGTTCCATCTGTAGAAGCATTGTCTTTTATGTGCCTCATAAACTTGGAACACCTCATCAAAGTATAGAATGCCCTTCACTATCAGACTATTTCCAACCTCAAGCTAAGTCTCCACATTCTCTGATGTCCATATTTATCCTCCACTGTACCAAACTGCTTCATTATGAGCACATCTTGCTGTTTCAAGCTTTGGTGCCTCCCAAGTTTCCTTCCTGCTGCAGAAGCATCATTGAACAGCTTGTGTATGACCTGTCAAGTCACCTGTCAGAATTCACCTCTGTTGTCCCTTTAATCTGGACAGCGTCTTCTTGGAAACCTCACTTCATTAGTAATTTGCCTTGTTTTTGTGTCTATTGCTCAAACTGACCTGTGCCCTCAAGAGGGACAAGAGCTCTTCATCATTTTTCGGAAGCATAATATCAAGCCTTTTGTAGATATCTCTGGAAGAGTGTATGTTAAATAAATTTTTGGGTGATTAATGCTAGAATCAATAAACTAGAGACAGAAGGACTGACAGAGGCCAATGCAGCATTACTGACAGTATAGCTGGAGACTGTGTGGGAGCCTCAAACTCAGGTGCCATCTTTCCTTGGACTTGTGCACCCCGGACTCTGAGAATTCCCAGCCATGAAATGGAGGTGGGCTGGGAAACATTGCATAACTGCTAATTCCAAATTTCTATGATCTTAGTACCTATTTCATTTTTGAAAATTATTTGTTTGTTTATTTATTTATTTACAGTACTAGGGGCTGATGCCAGGAGTTAGCATATACTTTACAAGCACTCTACCACCGCGTGCACTCTCAAACATTTAAATAAACAAAAACAAATCATTTTGTCTTGAGAGGGTCTCTGTTATGTGATTCTGGCCTTGAATTTGTAATCCTCATTCTGTCTCTGCCAAGTCACTATGAGGATAGGCACATGCCTCTTTGCCAGGCCCATGTTTTATGTTGTAAAACAAGGTCTCACATGAAGCCCAGGCTGGTCTCAAACTGGCGATTCTCCTGCCTCCCAAGTGTGAGATAATAGGTGTGAACCACCACACCTACCTTCATCTTAGTCTCTCTGTAAAACATGAGCCACTGACATTTTGAGCCTCACAATATGCCTGATTCTTTCTTTTCTCCCCCAAAGCAGAGCTCCACATAGTAATAGAGGATGTAGCTGAGTGTCACAAGTCTGACGTGGCTATGAAAAAATAAGGATTATTGTCGTGTGTGGAAATGTTGGACGTCCCTCGCTGTTAGAGTCCTAGTAGGATGTGACATTTTCTCAGTCAAGCTGGATTCTGACCTGATGCTGATGAAAACACTTAAGATCTGGGGATATAGGGATTTGTTTTTCTTTAAAGATAATAATCGTCATTGTCACTTATTGAATATTTACCACTATTTACATATTAGGTTACCCATGAGCCCCTCTAGTAGATTTGTGGCTGTGGTTTCATGACCAAGAGGTGGAGTGAACCAGGGAGCTTTGGCTGTGTATAGAGGTAGGGTGCAGAGGTAGAGGCAAATAATAGGGAGTGAAGCTACTTACAAAGGAAGAAATCATGTAAGCAAAATGGACTTATGGACATGAAAGCTACTCTTACTCTGACACACTTGACACCTCATTCTGCCCCTTCTTTCTCTTCCAGCTCCAGGAGGCCTTTGGATGGGAGCCATTCATCCAGCTGTTTGCTGAATACCAGACCTTGTCTGGTGTCCCCAATGATAACACTGGCAAGATGAATCTGTGGGTGAAGAAGTTCTCTGAAAAAGTACAGAAGAATCTGGTCCCTTTCTTTCAAGCCTGGGGCTGGCCTGTTGGGAAGGAAGTGGCTGCTGCCCTGGCCTCTCTTCCTATTTGGCAAAAAAACCCATGAAAGCATACAGGAAACCCAACTAGTAAAGGGAGTACAGGAAGAAAAGGAGGGCAGGGAAGATCACCCTGCAAAGTCACCATGGGGACCTGGCCTGGGACACTCTGTGCCTTGAATCATTTTTCTCAAACACAAGCTTTCATACATAATTTTCTGTTTGTTTTCTATGCATCCATGCTTTGCAAGAATACAGGGATCCTCATCAGAGCTGGTCTAGACAAGCTCCCTTTCTGAATTTTATCTGCACATCATTCCCAATTCCAAGATTATTTCCCTTTATTTCACCAGAATTCCTGGCCAGGTGCTTTGCACATGAACGATGCTCAGAATATATTTGTTAAGTGAAAGAATAGTAATAACTCCTGCCCTGATGAGCAACCTACATGCCCCAGGCCTTGTGCAAAGTGTTTTCTATGAGTTATCTCATGGAGTCCTCCCAACTGGCCTCTGCAGGAGGTTCTTTTATCACCTTCATTTCTTACATGAGGAAACCAACACTTAGGGATCTTGAAGAACTTTCCTGCATGACCAAATTGGAAGAGCACAATCAGGGCTTGAGTGAAGTCTATAGAAGTGAATATTTGAGGACCTTGTCTTCCATGAATAATTGACAGTGTTACCATAATTAACCCAGGAATGCATGAAAAGAAATTCAACAAAGTTCTGATTTTTCCCATGTTCAGAATGAATTTTAATTAAATACTAATTTGATCTCCAAAATAATTGCTGTGTGGTTTTCTGGGTTTTCTTTTTTGTTGTTGTTGTTGTTGTTTTTGGTTTTGTTTTGTTTTCTTGGTTTTTGTTGTTGTTATTATTGTTGTTTTAGCATGTGATTAGTCTATTTTGTGTAACCCAGGTTTGAACAGAGAAGGGATTTGAACTCAGTGTTTCATGAATACCCAAAAGAGTTAGACAGACCAGAGGGAGAATCACATTAAGCTGAACTCTGTAAACTTTAGGTTTTCTGGGATGGCTTCCAGGGTGTGAGTGTCTCACAGACAGCATTGATGTACAGTTCCACCAAACGGTGGAATCTCTCCATGGAGTCCCCACCGAGATGTCCCAAGGGAAGCTGTACCACTGACAGTCCCACGCTCAACCTATCTTTTGCCTCTCATATAACTTAGCATCACATGCAGCTGAGGCAGGAGGGGTTCGTGATTGGGCACCTCAGAGGAGGGTCTCCTAAGGGTCTTGGAAGCATCTCCTGAGGGCTTTGTGACTCTTCTTTCTGATCTATCCAAAAGAGACTGTTAATAGCTCTGTTACCATTGCTACAGCCCTAGCTATGCTATATACTTTTGCTTAGCTTTTGCCATGACTGCAGGGCCAAGGTCTCTGTGGTCTTTCCAGTTGTTCTGTATCAAGATGTCAATCACCACGTCCATTGCAGGGGAACCTGGCACAGCACACTCCTCCCTTCCTGCAGCTGTTACAATCTTTTTACATTCTCTTTTGTAATGTTTTTGAGTCTTTGCGGAGGCTTTACGTACACATGCTTATTTTCTTCCACTTGGGGTTGAGCACTGCGTCCAACTTGCCACATCAGTAGTGTAGATCAGAGCAGGAAACACTCATTCCTAGAATGAGTCAAACTATCATTTAAAAAGTCCAATTGCAGTTATGAGTTGGTCTTCTGAACCAATGAACAAAACACCACAAACGTCCAAATAGCCCATGTTCTCTGTGTCCATATCTTGATGGATGAGATTATTACAGCTCTTTGTGAAGTTAATATGCCACTGTAACCCACTGACTATACTCAACTAAGGCAACTAATCTGCAGGGACACAGACCAATATTACAGACACAATTTGACAGGTACATCATACCTATCTAGCAAAAAAATAGCAGTAGCTTCTCCAATGTGCCATATAATGTCCACAACTATAAGGTTTTGTCATGGCTTACAATACCAAATGTGGCTTTCTTTCTATTGGGTGTGGGTTGAAGCCAATTGGAAAGTTGTTGGTTGCACCAATATCAACTGTGCCACTATTGAACCAGCAGGCACCTCTTGACTAGCATGTGGATAGCATGAAATTCAGGATCCATAACCAAGCCAGACTATGGGTGAGAATTCTTGTACAACGTTTTCCAGCACTATGAGTGCTAGGCAGTAGTGAGGCAGCTTCCAGCTCTGTACCAGTTTGCTGTCCAATTCGGGCATGCAACCAACAGAGATGGCAATAGCCTGGATGGTGTGGGGAGCCTCTGGGGCATTTCTGTCCACCTATTCATGGGGAAGTAGCCCACTGCTGACACTGGGATATTTATTTAATAACCTGTCAGCTTTGGGATGTGCCCTTTTTCATCCATGCAGAATGCTTGAATCTTAACGCTTTAGCTGCTTCTATAGCAATTCATTCTTTTTAAAATTCATCCAGCATCTGTAGGGTTGTAAGGCAGGTGACAGTAACATTGGACTTTCTTGTCCTCAGCCTAGATCTGCACATCCGAGTTTGTAAAATCGCCACCCCTGACCCTGTCAATTCTCCAAGGGCACCCCTATATAACACAGACTTGAGTGAGTCCCTTGATAATGGCTGCACTCTCTTTCCCTTATCCCTCCCTGGCCATAGGGATGGAAAGCCAACAACTCCACCTCATCCTCCCTTGCATTGCCTAGTACAATCTGGACAGTCAGCCCAACCCCAGGTGTACATTGTACAACCCATGGCAGGAGCCACACTACTGTCCCAACAACAATTAGACACATTAAATCATCACATTTAGGGAAAGATTGCTCAGACACAGCCACATACCTGGACACCCAGGGACGGGCAGTCATTTGCAGCCACAGCCTAGATGTCTGCCATCCCATACAATATGGCAAAGGCATTCCACAGGCAGGGACTCTCTTCACCTCCTCCTCTGGTGGACAGTTGTTTTGAGTGTGGAACTATCACCCCATTGCTGGAGATTCAGGTGGAGCCCCAATTCCTGGAATTATGCTTGGCCACCTGTCCCCACTACCAATTAAAGTCTTGAATAATGATGAGTAGCCCTGTGGCATCCAATTCCATCAGATATAGGAAGCTATGCAAGGTCGGGCCTGGTTAGTACTGGATGGGAGGCTGCCTGGGAAAACCAGGTGCTGTAGGGTTGGGAGAAGGACCCGGCAATCCACTTGCCATGGTCCAGCCAGGTGAAGGGGAGAGCCGAGGATGAAGGAGATGAAGAGGCCAAGACTGATGGTCCTGAGCAAAACTTTAGTCTCTATACGCATGTTTATATAGTAACTCAAGGAGATACAAAAGATAGCTCACAAGGGTAACTGCTATGCAATGGACTTTGTAACAGTCATAAAGTTTCCAATCCACTTAGTTAGCCCCCAGCAACAGATTTCTGATTTACCCTGTCCTTCTGCTAGAAAGACTGCTGGCTCTGGGGGAGGAGGAAGCCACTCATACTCTTTATTATCCCCTTGAATGATGCCATAATTGGCCAAATTAGGGTATGACCCTCCTGGGCAGTCAGGCTTCTAATCAATAATAGGTTGTTCCTCTAAGGTCGAGGTTTGTTCATGGTTACCTTCAATTTCTTCCTTTAATTTATCTAGTTCATTCCTGATGTCAATTGCATCTTGGACCAATCACCATAAGGCAAAACTATCAGCTGGTACTTTTACAGGTCCTTTGTCCTCATAATATTCCTGTAATTCTTTTCCTACCTTAGACCACAATTTCAAGTCAACTGTGCCATTCTCAGGACACCAAGGACATACACGAGCAACAAATTCTAGGAAATGCAAAAGTTGTTGAGGTTCTATCTTTATGCCTCGTACCTTTAAAATGTGCTGTAATGAATGGACATACAGCATTCTTCCTGACTTATTGCCCATCTTCGTCTCCAATGCCCCTTGCTTACCTGGCTTCCAGTGAGCAGAAAGGGGTCTGTCGGGTGTGTCTCTCATACCTTCAGAGGTTGCCCCACGTTGGGCGCCACATGTGACGGTCCAGCCAGGTGAAGGAGAGAGCCAAGGATGAAGGAGATGAAGAGGCCAAGACTGATGGTCTTGAGCAAAACTTTAGTCTCTATACGCATGTTTATATAATAACTCAAGGAGATACAAAAGATAGGTCACAAGGGTAACTGCAGTACAATGGACTTTGTAACAGTCATAAAGTTTACAATCAACTTAGTTAGCCCCCATCAACAGATTAATCCTAAAGAGACAATCAAGGAACAAAGTTTAACAGAGCCTCTGATGTGCTGTTTCCTCACTCCACAGGTAGCAGAGCTACCTGCTTATGGTCACATCTGTCACGTAGCCATTTATGCAGGCATTGCCTTTTAACTCATGCCCGGCCTATGGCTCCCACATCCACTTCCAAAAATCAATCTGCCATTGAAAACTATATGAACAGCAGAGAAACACTGACAATAATGTTTTGCCTGTTGTACCTAGGCTCGCTATGAGTTGGATACTGAATCAACAGCACCTAATGACAACAACAAGGATGAGAAGCAGAGAAAGGAGATATAATCAATATGCACATTGGGAAGAGAAACAGAAGACATAGTTGAGTGATGCCAAATCTATCTTCAAAGAACACATGTTAGCTTTAGGTTTAAGTAGAGGAGGAATTGGGGACAGGGGCTAGAGATGTGCATCATGAAGCAGTCCTACTCTAAGTTTGACTCTATTCCTTTTTTTTTTTTTTTTTTTTTTTGGAGTTACCAGGGAACTGTCACTGTCATTGCTGGAGAAGTACTTGCAGCTCCTTGTTAAAGAGATGGTTGTTGGTTAATGTCCCCCAGATACATATTGGCTACAGTTTTAGGACAGGAAACTGTTGACCATCAGACATATTGGGGGTCTGAAACAGGACACTTGTCAGTGCAGTTCAGAAGTCAATGCTTTCTAGCAAAGGTAGTTTATGAATAATTACAACTCTGCCCTCCTAGAATCAGGTTAGGCCTGTGTAGAACAGAGTTATCACTGCAGCCCATGCCCAACATGGGTCACGTGAAGCACGTAACTTCCATTATCCCCACCACAATAGAGAATAGAACGAGCACCATGGCCACCCCCAACACAGATAATTTCACAGAAGCCTAGGGTTTCCCTGGTAATCACTGGAAACCTCAGCAAAATTCATTTTGGTTCTGTCTGGTCCTTAGTCAGACACTAAATGTTGCATGCAAAGCAAAGGGAACAAAAGAAGAATCACGTTAAGCTAAACATCATGAACCATGAATTTACTTCGTTTCTCACAGGAATGTGGGTAACTCCAGGACAGCATTTGTGCATAGCCACACCAACAGGAGGAATCCTTCTCATGAGTTCCCACCAAGATATCCCATGGAGAGCTGCACCACCAAGTTGCACCTAACATCACATGCAGCTGAGAAAAGAGGGAGTGATGACTGAATCCTCATAGCAGGATCTCCTAAAAGTCTTGTGTGGCATCTTCTGATGATACTGTAACCCTACTACCCCTTCCTCCAAGAGAGATTTTAACTGCTCCATCATCACTACTCTTGGCCTAACTGTGCTGTATTGTTTTCCTTATTTCATTTCCATGACCATACGGTCAAGGTCCTGGATATCCTTGCGGGTTTTCTGTATCAGTATGACAATCATCATTTCCAACCCAGAGGAGCCTGCTCTCACACTAGGCATTTCAACTCCAGAACTAGTGTTCTTAACCAGGGTATTATTGTTGTTGTCAGGTGCTGTCGAGGGCAGTGTGTCTCATAGTGACCCTAGCTACAACAGGTGAAACAGTACCCAACACTGCGGTGCCTGGCATTATGGTCAGTGCTTCTCTGCTATTCATAGGGTTTTCAATGATTGATTGTTTTAAGAGTGGGCTAACGGGTACTTCTCTCAAGCCTACAACATGCAGTATTCCCAGGAAATCTCCCACCCAAGTTCTAACCAGACCTGACCCTGCTTAGATTCTGAGATCAGATGAGATTTGATGCTAGGGTAGTATGGCTATAGAAAATGATGGCGTAAGTGTGGGGTAAATGGATAGGTAATGAGGAGTTTAATAGACTTGCCAAGAGAAATAGACAAAGCTTAACTTTCCCCCAACTTTTTCTATTGAAGGAGTTAAATCCATAGCATTCCTTCCCCCATACACAGAGAGACTGTGGCTTTAGCCACTTGTCTTCATTTCTGTACAAGACATCAAGGAGAAGCAGTAAGGTTACATCCAATTTTTGTCCCCCTCATTGAAATTAACACATAGAATCCTATGATCAGATGTTATTTCTACATAAAAATGAATTACTGAATGATGCATTTCATTCATCCAAAGCACATAGATGTCAGAAGACAACTGATTTCTATACAAAGATCTTGTGTCACCTTGGCTAAAGAATATTTTTCATTAGTAATTTTTAAAGTTAGTGTACAACTTAATGGATTTTAAAAATCCCATGTTTCAAAATGAGAATTTTCTGCAGTTCTAGAGGAGTCTGGTCTTAATGTTAGGGTTCTTATCTTTCTTCCAGTTGCTCTCACTCCAATGATTATGTCTGAGAGCACTCTACAAGAAACCCCATATTTTATTGAAGGTTGTTAGGTCCAGTATCTGAAAAATCTACATTCCTAAAAGTTGGATGGATCTTCATGGTAAAATCACCTTTAGATACTTTTGTTGTTTGTGCCAGTGAGCTCTGGCAAGTTCAAAGGGACTCATAGTGTTGTCAAAGGCTGTTTTGGGATTGTTTCTGGAGTGGATTGCCTCATCCACCTCCAATTTTTGCTATTCTTAGGATTGAAGGAGGGTCTTCAGGAAGTTCAGGGTACACTCTACCAGGTGAGCTCAACGCCAGCCCTTAAGATACTTTGTTATTGTTAGGTGGCATCAAGTTGGTGTCAGACTCATAGTGACCCTAAATACAACCAGAGAAACCATACTTTTAGTACTTCTCTGCTATTCATAGGATTTTCAAGGAGAGATGGATTTTTGGGAGTGGGTTGCCAGGTCCTTCTCCTAAGCCTACACCACCTGGTGTTCCCAGGCAGTCTCCCATCCAAGTATTAACCAGATCTTTCCCTGCTTAGCATTCAAGATCAACGGGATCAGACACCACAAGCTTAGGGCCACAGGCTTTAGAAACTTTAGGGAAGTAATAATGGTTACTTTTGAGTATAAGAAAAGGCATTCTCCCTGGATTTTCTTCATGACTACAATGTCAGCACTAATGTGTTAGAAAAATGAACAATTAATATAAAACGTCAGAGCATCATTGTTTTGCCACCCTGAATGGACCACCAAAGCTTAGGGAACCAAAGTAATTTGTACCCTGAATGGGCCCTGGGTGGTGGATATTCTGCTTTCACCTGTAGTGCTCTTTGTCTCCCTCTTGTGGCCCCTTGAAAAATCTTGCATCAGTGGCCCATTAGTGTTGCTAGGTGCCATCAGGTCTGGTCTGACTCAGAGTCACCCTATATACAACAGGACGAAACACTCTCTGACACCATGCCATGCCCAGCACTATGTCAGTGCTTCTGTGCTATTCATACGTTTTCAATGGCCTATTGTTTTGGAATGGATTGCCAGGTCCTTCTCCTTAGGCTGCAGCAAATGGTTGCCAGGCAGTCTCCTATCCTAGGATTAACCAGGCCGATCCCACTTAGCTTCCCAGATCAGGCAAGATCGGATGCGAAGATGCTATGGCTCCCGATGCTCATCAGTGGTAATAGGAAAATTGTTCCCACTGTGACAAATTTGGCAACTTGCCTACATTTACTTAAGAGAAAATATCCATTTTACCCCTCTTTAAGTAATTGATTGTTCACTATTCTCTATATTTTGCTATCGCTAAAAATCTTCCAAATCAATTTGCTTTTCAAGACAGGGAAAAATTCACCTACTGTGTACTTCATAATATTGTGCTAAAATGGATATAAATTCTTAGAGAGCAACAGAGTTTTAACTTCACCAGGTACATATATGGAGTTATTATTAAAGGCTTGTTACATTTATGACTTCTAAAATTAATATTGTTAAAAGTATAAACATCCAGAATCGTCCAAAGCTGAAGTCATTTTGGATCTAGAGATATCCAGAATGCAAAGAAATTTCCTCCCAAAGCATACACTGTTTTTCACTTAAATTGCCTCTTCCAAGAAAGGAATTTGGAGCCCAGTAAGCCTTTTGAACTAGTAGAGATAGCCCACTGGATATTTGAGCAGATTTCTTCAGTCCATTCTTCTGTGACATGCGTACGTTAGTGACCTTCCAGTGGAGAAAAGAACTAACAAGTTGCTCAGCGTAAACTGGGACACAGTACAGGCTCCTTTTCCATTGGGCTCCCATTACACAGAAAAGGACACTTGGCCAGTTAGAACCTTCTCTTGGGCTGAGCCACATGCCTTTGCTGCTTGTTTAAAGAACAAGGACCTCCCTGTGGGGTGCGCATATCCCTGTCCGGCCTGGATGTTCACATGGGAACTGTCTGTGTGCTGCCACACACACAAATGCTAAATACAATTCCCTCAGGACCCTCGGATGAGGGTCATGGACTCCTATGGCCCTCAGAGATGGGAGGGAGATGGGAGAAAGGAAATGCCTCAGGCGTTTTTGCGTTCCAGGGACAAACACCCATGTTGGTGGTCTCCATGTTCATGAGGAGAGTGTTCTTGCTTCGTCAGTGATCAGATGGAGAGCAAGTTCTTTTCTTGTGGATGTTCTCGATGGGAGAGGGTTCTTTCCTCACCAAAGCTCTGGGTGAGAAGTGGAGAGAACTGTTTCCTCTTCGGTGGTCCAGCTGAAATAGGAGAAGATGTTTCCTTGTCGATGGTCCAGGAAGGTTAATGAGAAAACAAGTCTATTAAAAGAAGGACACCATGTGTGTTTGTGTGTTGTTTCTTAATGTGACAAAAATATTGGAGACAGCTATTTAAAATGGAATGAGGTTAATTGGCTTACAGTTCCAGAGCTGAAAAGTAAAGGGGAATCCAAGAAGGACATACATGTGTGCAGTATGCGTGTATCTGGTCTCCTTTTCTCTTTTTATAAAGCCATTAGGATTCAAACACAGGGGATCTTCACTCTCATGACCTTATCTAGACTTTCTGACTTCCCAAAGGTCCCACCTATAAATACTATAGTTAGATTAAGTTTTCATTTTCTTCAACCCTTACTGTAGAGATTAAATTTCAACACAGTAGGCATTAGGAGGCACTCTACCCATGCCTGACCCATAGCAAAAGGCTAAAAATTACTTATCAAAAACTGAGTTATGACAGACTCTACTATCCAAAAGATGGGTAAGACTAACAACAGCTCTGCAAAAAAAAAATGCAGAAAGGAAACACAATAAAACTAAATTCATCTGGAATTTCATCCATACACTCATCAGGAACTTCATCTATAGCTGGGTCAATAATTACCTCAACCAATGGGAATCACAACCAGAAAATATTGAAACTGCCTTATAACTGGAGTCCCTCATCTCTGGGGCTTTCCTTCCTTTGAGTCTCTTCTCTCAACCTTCTTATCAAGGGAGAACGTGGAAAGGTGCTGTTATGGTCTTCTTTATGACCACACGTGAGAGAGCCCTCATCCAAGTAGACAGCAGTAAACACAGCATTTGGCTCACACTGATTGTGTTGTTAAGTGCCATCCAGTCAAGTCGAACTCAGCAACTCTCATAGTGTTTTCAATGGCTTATTATTTTGGGGGAATTGCTTCAGGAGTGGATTGCCACGTCCGTCTTCCATTCTTGTGATGCTAGGGATAGATCCTGGGACCTCAGATAGGGAAAGTAGCCCTCTACTAATGGAGCTAAACTGCAGCCCTGTGTCTCACCTTGTTAGGTGCCCTGGAGTAGGTATCCGACTCATAGTGTCCCTCATAGGGTTTTCAATGGCTGTGGGAAATGTCTCTCTCCAGGTGCAAGGAAGAGCGCAAGGACTACCAGAAGCAGCTCCTGGTGGGGATCTCCGAGCTCGACATCAGGACAGCAGAATTCCCCTCACAGCTGCTGGTGCATAGGGAGCTGGCATTTGGCCTGGGCATCGATAAGTCATTGAACTGCTTTCTTGCCGCTGCCCGCTATGGTCATGGCCGCGTGGTGCTCGCAGGCCATGAGAGTTTGATACTTAATGAAGCGATGGCCCCATTTGTGGTCAATGCTTTGCACTGGCTGGCAGGGAAGCAGACAGGCAAAATTGGGTGGGACTCAAAATGAAACCCTGGGCCCCCTGTTATCCAAACACAGCTTAGAGTGGGCTGAGGCAGAACTGACCAGTGACTTGAGTGTCTTTTGTTGCTGGTCACTGGCCAACATGGAGACCAAGAAGTTGAAGGAATTCATGGCAGAAGGCGGAGGGCTGCTGATTGGCACGAAGGCCTGGCAGTGGGGCCACAGGAACCCGGGGTCCAACTGCATGTCTCAGTATCCAGATAACAAGATCCTTAAATGCTTTGGCCTTGGTGTCACAGATAAAGCAGGCAAAAAAGGCTGCTTCCCAGTGCCCAACCCGGGGGAATTAAACTACCACATTCGCCTAGCTCTGTCCCAGGTGGAGTGCAAGCTGCAAGGCAAGGGGAGCGGCTTAGAACAAAGCTGTCAGCTGAAGGTGTTGAAGGATTGCTCGTACATATTTCTCATCCTGCCCATGGAGATTCCCTCCTATGAGTCTATGAGGAAATGTGTCACGAAGATGATCAAGCACAAGGGCTTACCATGTGTCAATAAAAAAAAACCCAATCAACAAGGGCAGTTTTGAGGCCTGCCTGATATCCTTGGCCCAGGAGCTAGTCAAATTAGGAACTAACAGCTCTCTCTTGCTTCAAGATCCTCCCTTTCTACCTCCCACCAAATCTCCCATCAGCATTAAGATCAGCAAAGGTAGAAATTGAGAGAGGGCTCCATGGGGTGCGTGGCCAGGGGATATGGTATCCTGGCCAGCTTCCACATTTTTCAAGGGACAATACCTCTCAAAAGGCTACCTCCTATCTTCTGCATGAACTTTTAAGAAGACAGAGTTTAGGAACTCTAAGGGAGGTATGGGAAGTCTGATTGTGTTATGGATTGCCTTCTTCCCATAGGCCTAAAGCCATAGCCATGTGTCAAGTGTCGGAAAATAAGCAGGGTCAGGCCTGCTTTTTAGTACGTGGATGGGAGACCACCTGGGAACACCAGCTGCTGTAGACTTGGGAGAAGGACCTGGCAACTCACTCCCCAAAATCAGTCTGCCATCGAAAACCGTATGAACAGCAGAGAAGCACTGACAACAGTGTTTTGCCTATTGAACATAGGGTCGCTATGAGTAGGAGACCGACTCAACAGCACCTAACAACAAAACAACTTCCCATAGCTCTTGGACGTGTGCACAAATTTGGAATCATATGCATAGAAAGACCTGAGCTTTTCTTATATCTTTTATCAGACAATCCTAATTCCTGGGTGAGCACTGGCCTTTATTTACCTGAAGGACATTTCACAGAAATAATGCTTCCTGATAATGCTGTTACTGCTAAACTGAAGGTAAGACACTTGGCCCCCAATTTATTAAGTGAAAGTTTGACATGTCTTTAGCACTTTTATTTCTTCATTAAGTAGCTCCTAGGATATTGTCAACAATACCACCCAAAATACAGGACAGGTAAAACAAGAAAACCCAACGGGAGATGACAAAATCATTTCAACAGCCCTCTCTTACCCTAGACACAAGGGAAATGTGGAGGTAAATGAAGGGTGTTCTCTGAGACAATATTTACCGTGAGACTGGTTTCATTTCCAAAAGAAAAGTCTCCAAACATTGTACAGAGCAAGGAATGGTTATGGAAAGAAACAAGTGTGCTTTAGAAAGCAGATGAATGAGAGCAGTGCTCCACTCATGCAGTTAAGGCTTGTGCCTCTGGGATGCTCTTCTTCCCACCCATGCTGAGGACAAGGCAGGCAGAATCTTGCCTGGCCCCAAACAAATACATGCAAGTCTGCACACACACACACACACACACACACACACACACACACACACACACTCACACAGGTACACACAAGTTCACCTGTGTACATGCCTACTCACTCATGCACACAAACACACATTTGCACATGTATACATAGGCTGGGTCACTCCCCGGATGCTTTGTGCTCATTCTGACAGATCCTCATTGGCTGCCACACAGATAAGATAGGCCATGCAAAAACTTACTGCTGCCCCCTGGTGGTGGCACACAAGTACAACTTAGATAAGGCAGGGCAGTTCATCTCATGGCTCTATGGGGGCTTCCTCTACATCCGTGTATCCTAGGGCTTCAATCTGGATGCTGTGTCCGTCACCATCAGCGGGGCTGTGTTAGCCCCATACTTCAGACTTGGTGAGCATGAGATCTAGGTTCAGGTGGGACTGGAGCACAAGCCCCTTGGAAGCAGGAGAAGGGGCTGGTTTGAGAGAGGATGGGGTCTTGAGGGATGGAAACAAGTGGGGAGACACTCCAGGGCAGAAAGTGGGCTGAGCAAGAGGAACTAACTCTCCTGGGGTGTGAGGAAGATGGGAAAGGTCACCTGTGTGTGGATCTAGTTCTATCAAGAGAAGACTCCTTACTAGGGTCTCTCTCCATGTACTCAGAAAACTACCATTGAATCCTAGGAAATGTGATTTGGGGCATGCTATTAACCTTTCTATCCAGGTAAAACTTCCTAGGAGGAGAAAAAGAGCTTTTTTCCAGGGGAGCCCCGTTCATTGTTGGGTGGGACACCACCTGGGATTACCAGGTGCTGGAGGCTTGGGAAAGGTCCTGGAAGCCCAGCCCTGAAGCACTGAACCATCAAAAACCATAGGAACAGCAGAGAAGCACTGATATCAGTGCCAGACATGGCACTGTGTCAGGTAGTGTTTCCTCTGTTGTATGTACAGTCGCTATGAGTGGGACCCAAATTGAGGCCACCTAACAACACCACCTAACAGTGGAGGTATAGGCAGCCTGGCTGAGTTAAGGGATGCCTAGCTCTGGATGGTCCATAGCTCTGGATGGCCTATGGGAATTCTGAGCAAAATTAGAACCGTGGGTGTGGAGAATCCTGAGCCTTTCCTATGTCTTTTAACAGACAAAAGTAATTCCTGGGTGAGCACGGGCCTTTACCTACCTGAAGGGCAGGTTGCAGAAGTAACGCTTCCTAATAATGCTGTTGCTGCTAAACTGAAGGTAAGATGTTTGGGCCCCTTATTCAGAAAGTGAAAGTTTCACTTGTCCTCTGCCTTTTTTACTTCTTTAAATAACTTTATGGATATGTTCATCAATGCCCCCACGTGTACAGGGAAGGTACTACCCTCCCCTTCTAGATAGACAAGGAAACCCACCAGTAGTTGTAAAGTTGCCCTCTGTTTTCTGACACACAGAGGAAATGCCAGAGGTACGGGCCATGTGTTCTCTGAGTCAGTATGTACCTTGAGGCTGATTTCATTTTCAAAAGAGAAATCCACAAAATTGACAGACAACAAGCAATAATTATGACCAGAAAAGGGTGTGCTGGAGAAATTAGATAATAAAATCAATGTTCCCATCAATCAATTAAAGCTCGTCACTCTAGGATACTCTTCTTCTAGTCGTACTGAGGACAAGGCAGGCCAGTACATTGTCTGGTTTCAAACAAAAAAGTGCAAGTTCATACACACATGCACAAACACACACACACACACACACACACACACACACACACAGACCCACAGAACTACAGGCACATGCACATGACCAAACACGCACATACAAGTATTCGGTCATTCCCCTGATGCCTTTTGCCCTTGTGCTCATTCTGACAGATCCTCATTAGCTGCCACACTGACACTTTAAAAGATGAAAGTGCCTACTTCCGCCCCCCGGTGGTGACCCGCAAATACAAATTACATAAGGCATGGCAGTCCATCTCCTGGCTCTATGGGGGCCTCCTCTACATCCTTGTGCCCTATAGCTTCAATCTGGATGTTGTGCCCGTCACCATCAGCAGAGCTGCGTTAGCCCCATACTTCAGACTTGGTGAGCAGGAGATCCAGGTTCAGGTGGGACTAGAGGAGTAGCCCATTGACAGAAGGAGAAGGGGCTGGTTTGAGCGAGGATGGAGGTTTGAGGGATGGGAAGAAGGGGGGAGGCACTCCAGGGCAGAAAGTGGGCTGAGCAAGAGGAACTAACTCTCCTGGGGGGTGTGAGGAAGATGGGAAAGGTCACCTGTGTGTGGATCAAATTCTAGCAAGAGAAGCCTCCTTACCAGAATCTCTCTCCATGTGGTCAGAGAGCTACAATTGAGACCCAGGAAATGTGATTCGGGACAGGCTATTAACCTTTCCCCCCAGGTAAGACTTCCCAGGAGGAGTGGAAGAGCATTTTCCAGGGAAGCCCTGCACTTGGGGAGAGCTGGCCACAGACAACATCACCCTGACGGTGCCAACTGAGAACCTCAAGGACCTGGACAACCCCATGCCTCTGCTCTGCCTCTGGGATGACATGATGCAGGCCATATCCAGGCTGGCGGCCCAGCCTTTCCCTTTCCTCAGGCCTGAGAGATTGTTACTGATATGCAGGTCTCTATTGCTGGGTCCTGAGGGGAGGATCTTTGGCAGTGGACTTGCTGTAGTTGCTTTGCCTTTTCCTAACATGCACAATATGTAAGGAATAATTTTATGAGTAAAGTACAAGTAAGGTGTAAAAGACATAAAAATCATGGACCATGGTTGAGTGGAAGGAGTTTACAGGTGAACACTAAATCCTTGATATCAATGCGGTGAGATTTCACAAAGTGGTAGAACAATCTCAGAACGCATTGCCAGCAAGGGTCATTTCAAGGAGAGTAAGCAAAGTGAACTATTTTTACCAGAGTTGAATATGGAGATAGGGATTGACCACAGGGATTTGAGCCAGACACTGAGGGGTTTCGAGGAAAGGAACAGAGGTAGAAAATCATGAACTCTGTGTTCTACATAGAGAAGATTCCTTTGGATCTCAGTTTTCTTATCTGTAAAAAATGACTCAACTATTTTGGTTATTAAGTACAAATCTGATGACCGTGATTTCCATGGGAGAAGAAAAGGTGACTCTGTGCTAGCCTTGGCATTCTCAAAACCAGCTCCAGGATAAGTCTCAGATTCACATGCAAAGGAAGCACACACACACACACACACACACACACACACACACACACACACACAGCTCAAAATTCCAGCTAGGACAACTATGTGAAGTGTACCCCTGATGGGCAGGGCCATGCTGAAGAAAAGGACAAAACTCAGCAGGGAGAGGCTGGTGTGGGAGTCAGTTATTACCTGAAAGCCATCTATTTTCCAACAAGGACCAACATTCTAGTATTATCAGAGATGCTGAGCTTGGGGAAGAAGTGCTCCACAATGGACAGAAGTGGATGGAGAAAGTCTGGGGGGCGCCCACTGTCTTGCCCCATCTCTTCCTCCTGCATTTCCAGGCTGGATGCATTCCACATATGCCATTATGTGCCACCTACCCTTGGTACAGAAGCTCATCAATGACACGAGCATGAATAAAGGGAGTGTGTGGGGATTCATCTGTGAGTTGGATCACAACCAGCAACAGCATGGGTGGAACTTTCCACCAATCATCACTGAGGCCATCTGCAACCTCTGGTCAGACAGACTATGTGCAGGAGACTGTCCTGGAGTCCCCCAGGCCTCAAGCCCACTCTGCTCTGAGGCCTCCTGAATGAGAGAAGAGAATCAGATTGTATCTGCAAAAGGGAGCCCACTGTCAGGCTGGAAAGTGTGGACAGCCCTGGAGACATATCTGGGTACTGAGCAGATATTCAGGGTGAAGGGGGCCACCAAACCCATCAGGATGGCAGGACCCTGGTTTCCAGGAAGCTCTCCAACTCTTTCATGAACCTGATCAAGGCACTCTGGACAGATAGTGGTCCCTCTCAGGTTTTACACGTGTATCGTGGGAATAATACATGTTCCACACGTCTCCTATGATTTTGCAATGTAGGAGGAAATGGCAAATAAAATCACGTATTTATCTACATCATCTGGCACTTTGGTTAAGGGTGGAAGCTCTGAGTCAGACATTCTTGAGACTGAATCATAGCCCTCTCACTGGATCATTTTGTCCTTGGGCCACAAAAATGGGTATGATTGTTGTTATTAGGTGCAGTTGCTGTTTGTTTATCTCACCTTAATTGTGTGGGTTTAATGAGTGAGACATCTTTATGACAGGGACATGTCTGTAGTGCAATGATTTATAAGAGGTAAAGTAAGAGATAAATGCTCTATCAGGGTTCTCTGAGGTCCTTCATCCCACTTGAATGAAAATTGGATTATTTTATTGACAATTTTAATGTATACCTTAATGTGATTCACTCTGACATGCTTTTCATTATGACATTTCCATATATGCATTTTGTTGTACATTATACATACAAGTTCCCCCTTTCCCTCTTGTGTGCTTCCTCCTCACTGTCTCACCCCCCGCCCCCATCAAGGACTTCTCTTCCATTTACTTGTTTTTTTATGGTAATATTTTTCTATATACCCTTGGGTTCCATTTCCGTTCATTTTTGAACAAATAAATGACCAACCCAATAGAATACCAAAGTTATGTACTATGTCCACCCTCTGTGAAATAAGCACACATTCCTGTCCTCCTCCCCAAATTCCCCTTCAAATATTAATGATTTTGAGTTGTCAAAGGTATTTCCTATATCAGATCCTTTGAAATGTCTGATCCAACCTTACAGGTGGGAGTTGGCTGGCACACTTTTCACAAAGGCTCATACTAGTTAAAGAACTGAAACAACCTTCCCATTAGCACTCATTTCAGCAGGCTTTGGAACCCATGAAAAATTGGGTTCAGGTTCAGGTGTACATTCAATATGCTCAAATTTATAAGATTCATATTTGGTTTGGGGTCAAGTTTAAAATTTTGATCCTATGTATAGATAGATGAATAGAATTCATTCAAATTTTTTAAATTTTACATATCTAATGATCCAAACCCCCACATGTCTGTCAGTTTGCCATAGTCTGGGGGTTTGTGTTTCTGTGATGTTGACAGCTATTCCACCAGTGTTATGGACACCAGCAAGGTAACCCATAGTGGACAGGTTTCAGCTAAGCTTCTAGACTAAGACAGACTAGGAACAAAGACATGGCTAGCCCACTCCCAAAACCATTAGTCACTGAAAACACTATGAAAAACATAGAAACACTGTCAGATATAGTATTGGAAAATGAGCCCCTCAGGTTGGAAGGCATTCAAAAGAAGCCTGGGAAAGAACTACCTCCTCAAAGTAGAGTCAATCTTATTGATGGGAATACACTAAAGCCTCTGGGAAGTCATTGTGCTGCTGGGACATGACCTAAAATTTGGAGGAAGAACTGTAATCATCCATTAATATTTGAAATGTGGCATGTATGAATCTAGGAAGATTAGAAATCATCAAAAGGGAAATGGAGTGCATAAACACTGACATTCTAGGCATCAGTGAGCTGAAATGAATAGGTGTGGGCCCTTTTGGGTTAGATAATCATATAGTACATTATTCCAACAATGAGACATTAAAGAGAAATGGGGTTGCATTCATCATCAAAAAAGACATCTTGAGATCTGTCCTGAAGTACAATGCTTTCTGTTATGAAATTATATATATATATATATATATATATATGTGTGTGTGTGTGTGTGTGTGTGTGTGTTGACAAGAAAGGCCAGTTAATATGACTATTATCCAAATTTATGCACCCAACATTAAGGCTCCAAGTGAAGATAGGTGATTTTTACCAGCTTCTACTAGCTAAAATAGATCGAACATACAATCAGGAGGCACTGATAATAGTGACTGGAATGCAAAAGTTGGAAACAAAGATGAAGGCTCAGTAGTTGGAAAATATGGCTATGGTGACAGAAACAATGCTGGAAATCACATGATAGAATTTTGTCAGGACAACAACTTTTCATTGCAAATATTCTTTTTTTTTCCAACATAAAGGGCGACTGTACACATGAAATTCACCATGTGGAAAATATAGGAAATAAATTGACTACATTGGTGGAAAAACACAATGGAAACACTCAGTGTCAAAATTCAGAACACGATCAAGTGTTGATTGTGGATCAGTCTATGAACTGCTCAAATGCAGGTTCAAACTGAAAGTAAAGAAAATTAGAACAAGTATATGAGAGCCAAGACGTGACCTTGAGTATATCTCACCTGGCTTCAGAGAACACATCCAAAATAGATTTGATTTGTTAGAAATTAGTAATACAAGACAAGATGAGTTGAAGCATGACATCAAAGACTTCATTCATGAGGAAAACAAAAGGTTCTCGAAAAGACAGGGAAAAATAAGAAAAAACCAAATTACATATAAAAAGAGACTGAAACTTGCCCTTGGATGTCAAGCAGCTAAAGTAAAAGGAAGACATGATGAAATTAAGGAACTAAACAGAAGATTTCAAAACGGAGCTTGAGAAGAAAAAAATCAAACATAACAACATTGCAAAGAGCTGGAGATAGAAGACCAAAAGGAAAGAACATGCTCCGTTTGCTCAAGGTTAAGGAATTGAAGAAAAATTCAAGCTTTGTGTGGCAATAGTGAAGGATTCACATGGAATATAAACCCAGGAAACATCAAAAGAAGATGGAAGGAATACACAGAGTTACTATACCAAAAAGAATTGGTGATGACCAACCATTTCAAGAGGTTGCACACGATCAGAAATCAATAGTACTGAAAGATGAAGTGGAAACTGCCTTGAAGGAATGCACAAAACACAGGCTTCCATGAATTGATGCAATACCAATTGACCTGTTTCAATAAACAGGTGCAACATTGGATGTGCTCCCTTGTTTATACTAAGAGATTTAGAAAACAGCTACCTGGCCAATTGACTAGAAGAGATCCATACTTATGCCTATTTCCAAGAAAGAGGATCCAACCAAATGTGGAAATTATTGAATGATATCACTAATGTCACACACAAGTACAATTTTGCTAGCGATCATTCAAAACTGACTGCAGCAGTATATAGACAGGGAACTTCTGAAAAATCAAGCCTGCTTCAGAAGAGGTGATGGAACCAGAGAAACCGTTGCTGATGTCAGATGGATATTAGCCAAAATCAAAGAATACCAAAATGATGTCTATGGTTTCTTCACTATTCAAAGGCATTTAACTGGGTGGATAATAATGTAGTATCAATAACATTGTGGAGGATCAGAATATGAGAATAATTAATTGTATTCATGAAGAATCTGTACATGGCCCAGGAGGCAGTCGTTCAAACAGAACAAGGAAACACTGCATGGTTTAAAGTCAAGAAAGGTCTGAGTCAAGGCTGTATCCTTTCATGGTATCTCTTCAATCTCTATGCTGAGCAAATAATCCCAGAACCTGAACTTTGTGCAAAAGATCATGACATCAAGAGTGGAGGAAGACTCATTAAGCAGATGACACACTTGGCTTGCTTACATTGAAGAGAATTTGAAACATTTACTGATGAAGATCAAAAACACAGCCATCAGTATGGATTGCACCTGTACATCAAGACAACAAAAGTTCTTACAACTGGTTCAGTACATGGATACTTCATGATAAATGGAGAAATGATTGAATTTTTCCAAGACTTGGTTTACTTGGTTCTGCATTCAACAGCCACAAAAATAGCAGTCAAGAAATCAAAACATGCATTGCATTGGGAAAAGCTGTTGCAAAAGACCTCTTTCAAGTGTTGCAAAGTAAAGATGACTCATGCATTGATATTTTCAGTCACATCCTATGCTGTGAAAGCTGGACACTGAATAAGGGAGACAGGAGAAGGATTGATGCTTTTGAATTATGGTGTTAGGGACGAATATTGGATGTACCATGGAGTGCCAAAAGAACCAACAGATCCATCAGAGAAAAAGTGCAACCAGAGTGGTTCGTCAAAGCAATGATGGCTAGACTACGTCTTATGTATCTTAGACATGTAATCAGAAAGGACCAAACCCTAGAGAAGTAAATCATATTTGGGAGAGTGGTGGGTCAATGAAAAAAAAGAAGACCCTTAAGTAGGTGGATTGATACTGTGACTGCAACAATGAGCTCATTCATAAGAAAGATCATGTGCCTGGCACAGAATTGGGGAATGTTTCATTCTGTTTTATATAGGGTCACTATCAGTCAGACCCAACTGGATGACACCTAACAACAACAACAAAAAAAAAACACTAAAAACTGAATCTATTGAAAATTGAGTTTGAATTCAGAAAATTTTTTGAAAAGACTTGAAGCAGAATGAGGAATAGTTCTAGTCTGTGTTCAGAATGAAGGCCTGCTATTTACAGAAAGGATTTAGACATATGCACATGTATTATTACATTTACACCACAAAAATGCTTGAACTAGAACAGGTTCTGGGTTCTGGGTTGGATTCTAGTTTACTCTCCCTCCTCCTCCTCCTCCTCCTCCTCCTCCTTCTCCTTCTTCTTCTCCTCTCTCTCTCTGTCTCTGTCTCTGTCTCTGTCTTTCCCTCTCTCTCCCTCTCCCTTTTCTTCACTAGTTTTCTGAAGGCCTGCAGCCATGCTACACTGCAGACTAATATTATCATATTTCAAAAGCTAAGCAAGAAGGTATGTACCTTGTTAGTACATGAATGAGAAAACATCTGTAAATACTAGGTGCTAAAACCAAAGGAGAAGGGCCCCACAGCCTGCCCCCAAAATAATCAGCCATCAAAAACACTATGAATAGCAGAGAAGCACTGACATAATCCTGGCCTTGGTACAGTGTAGGGGAGTTATTCCTTCAGTTGTACGTGAGGTCCTTATGAGTTGGACTTGATTTGACAACACTTAACAAAAATCAACAATTTTTTGAAGAGTGAATGTGTGACAGTCCCTTTCAGTGACTAACTTTCCATTGTGACACATATCAATGACACCTAAAAACAACTATCATATATATATACACATATACATATATGTATGTATATATGTACACATATACATATATGCATGTATATATGGATATATATATATGTAATATGGATATATATATATATATATATATATATATATATATGTATATTGCCTGCAGCTATAGCCCTGTGGCATCCGATCCCGTCAGATCTCGGAAGCTAAGCAGGGTTGTGCCTGGTTAGTACCTGGATGGGAGACCGCCTGGGAACACCAGAAGCTGTAGGCTTGGGAGAAGGACCTGGCAACACCGTCCCAAAAATCAATCTGCCATTGAAAACCCTATGAGCAGCAGAAAAGCACTGACAATAGTGTTTCCCCTGTTGTACAGAGGGTCGCTATGAGTCGGATACTGACTCTACGGCACCTATCAACAACAAATATATACATATATATATACATATACATATATATATATACATATATATATATAGTAGTACATACAGTAGTATATAGTAGTACATACAGTAGTATATAGTAGTACATACATACTATGTCAGTGATTCTTTGCTATTCATAGGGTTTTTAATGGCTGATTGCTTCAGGATTGTTCTGGGAATGGATTACCAGGACTTTTCCCATATTGCAATTCTGAGGATCAAACTCAGTGCCTCAGAGTGAACATAGCAGCATTCTACCAACTGAGTTAAACCCCAGTCTATCGATGTGTGTATATGTATATGTATTTATGTATGTTTGTGTATATATATATGTGTGTGTGTGTGTATGTGTGTGTGTGTGTGTGTGTGTGTGTATACACATATAGTGTGTGGGGGGATGAATAGGTTTATTTGTGGCTGGGAATAGAAGCCAGGTCCTTGCATGGTTTCCATAATCTCATTCAGCTGGCCAGATGGGCTGCAGGATGACAGACCTTAGTGCTAGGTTACCATTGAAGTGTGAGTAAAAGCCCTAATTCTGCTCTAGCCACGCACCCACTCACTGTGGATCCCTGAACCTCAGGCAACAGAAGCTACAGCAGCACCCATTACTATCCTGGAGCCTTTGCCTCAGTCTCCGGACAGGCAGCTCCTTCTCTTTCCCCACGATCATCCCCTCGCAGTCACATTAGCTCAGATCTTCTTTATTCTTTCCTCATTCTGGTCAATCACCTGCTGTGTCGTCCCAGCATCTTACCACCATTGGAAACAATCCTTCTATTTCCCCCAGTAGGGTTGATGTTCCATCTGTAGAAATATCATCTTCTATGTGCCAGAAAATTCAAAGCTCCTTATCAAGGTGTCAACAGCCCTTCGCTATCAGACCTTTACCAACCTCTAGCTAAGTCTTGCCATTTTCTCACCTCCATATTTATCCTCCACTAGACCAAACTGCTTAGTTATGAACACATCGTCCTGTTTCAAGCTACTGTGTCTCCTATTTTTCCTTCCTGATGCTGAAACATGACCAAACAGCTTGTGTATGACCTGTCAAGTCACCTGTCAGCATTCATTTCTGTTGTCCCCTTATCCTGCACATGATCTCCTTCATTAGTGATTAGCCATGTTTATGTATCTATTGCTGAAATTGACCTGTGCCCTGTAGAGGGACAAGAGCTTCTCATCATTTTTGCCCAGCACAATATCAGGCCTGGTGCAGATTTCTCAGGAAAGTTGAATGTTTAATAAATGTTTGATGGATTGATGCATTAATTAATAAACTAGGGAGAAGAGAACTGAGAGAGGCCAATGCAGCAATAACAGTACAGCAGGAGACTGAGAGAGGCTCAACCTCAAGTGTCCTCTTTCCTTGGACTTTTACACCCCAGATTCAGAGAATTCTTGGCCATGAAATGAGTGGGACTGGGAAATACTACATGGCTGTTAATTCCAAATTTCTATAATCTTAGCCAGTATTTGATTGATTGATTGATTGATTGTACGAGGAGACAGAAACCAGGAACTAGCACATTCTTTGCAATCACTCCACTGCTGAGCTGTACTCTCAAACACTTTATTTATTTATTTTTAGACTCTCTTGAAACAGGGTATCACTAAGTTATGGAAGCTGCTTCTGGCCTTGAACTCACAATCTTCCTGCCTCTGCCTCCCAAGTCACTGGGATTATAGGCATGCACCTCTGTGCCAGACCCATATTTTACTTTGTAAAACAGGGTCTCACATGTAGCCCAGTCTGCTCTCAAACTCATGACTCTTCTGCCTCCCCAAGAGTGGGATTATAGGCATGAATATCCATAGCTGCCTTCATCTTGGCGTCTCTGTAAAATAAGAGTGGCTGACATTTTGAGCCACTTGGAATATGCCTGACTTTTTCTTTTTTGCCCCCAAAGCAGAGCTCCTCACAGGAATAGAGTATGTTGCAGAGAGTCACAGGAATGACATGTGCTACTATAAAAAAATTAGGGTTATTATTGTGTGTGGAAAGTGTTGGGGGTCCCTGGCTTTTAGGGTCCTGATAGCATGTGACACTTCCTTTTTTCTTTTTTTTTTTTTTTGATGCTCAATATTTTAATATTTGAGACATGAAAGTAGAAGGGGACAATCTAGGGGGAAAAGGGGACTAAACAGAGCAGGGAGGGGCAATAAGAAAGGGTAATGGGGCAAACAACAAAAATATCACATTTTGCTCAATCTACATTTATACCGCTGTGTGTAACACATATATATCTACATATTATATACGTGCATGTGTATAGATGTACATATGCATGGATATACATGTGTGTGTATAAGTATGCATGCACACACACAAGACATGCAAGCAGAAGGGGGCCCACTGACAGCGGTAAAAGACATCAGAGGGAGAGGGTCACGAGAGGGTAAGAGGAGAAGAGAGCATGAGCAATGTATAATGATATGCCTATATTGAAATGGCATGTGACACTTTCTCATGTCAGGCTCAAACCTGTTCTAATGCTGATGAAAACATTTAAGATCTGGGGATGTAGGTTTTTTTCCCTTTAAATTAAAGATGGTAATTGTCATTTATTGAATATTTACCTCTTTTCAAATATTAGGTTGTCCATGAAACCCTTTACTAGATTTAGGGAATTTTTCGTGGTCAAGAGGTGGCGTGACCCAAGGAGTTTGCCCCTATATATAGGTAGGGGGGCTGGGTTTAGCTCAGTTGGTATAGTGCTACTCTGTGATCTCTGAGCACTGAGTTCTATACCCAGTAAATCAAAATGGGAGAAGGACCTGGCAGCACACTATCGAAATAATCAGCCATTGAAAACCCTATGAATAGCAGAGAAGCACTGACATAGTGCCAGGCATGGCATAGTGTTGGGGAGTGCTTCTTTCTCTTGTACATAGAGTGTCCATGAGTTGGATCCAATTGATTGACACCTAACAACAACAACATACAGGTATGGTGAGGAAACAGATGCAAATGATAGGAGTGAAGCTAATGAAAAAGGGGAGGAAATCACATAAATGAAATGGACTTATGGACATGAAAGCTAGTCTTACTGTGACGCACTTGGCACCCATTCTGCCTCTTCTTTCTCTTTCCAGCTCCAGGAGGCCTTTAGATGGAAGTTCTTCACCCAGATGTTTGCTGACTACCAGACATTGCCCAGGATCCCCAACAAGAAAGCTGGAAAGATGAATATGTGGGTGAAGACATTCTCTGACAAACCACAGAAGAATCTGGTCCCCTTCTTTGAAGCCAGGAGATGGTCTGTTGAGAAGAAAGTGGCTGCTGGCCTGGTCTCCCTGTCTAGTTGGTGGGAAAACCCCATGAAAACATACGTGGGGTCCACCTAATAAAGAGTGTGCAGGAAGAAGATGGAGGGCAGGAGAGATCACACTGAACATCACCAAGGTCAGCTGGCCTGTGAAACTCAGTGCCTTGAAAGATTTTTCTCAACCATATGCTCTTCAATCACATTTTTAGGTTGACTTTTTTTTTTAAAGCATGCCAGGTTTTGTGAGAGTGGAAGAATTCCCATGAGAGCTGGTTCACAGGGTGACCCTTTCTGAATCTTATTGGCACATCCTTCTCAATTCCAAGGTCATTTCCTTTTATTTCACCAGAATTCTTGGTCAGGGTCTCTGTACATGAAAGATGCTCAGGAAATGTTTGTTAATGAAAGAACAGTAATGATTCCTGACCCCATAAGCAGCCCATATGCTCCAGGCCTTTTGTGAAGTGTTTTCTATGCCTTGTTTCATGGAGTCCTCCCAACAGGCCCCTGAGGGAAGTTCTTTTATCACCTTCATGTCAGAGATGAGGTAACCGTCCCTAAGGGATCTTGAAGAACATTTCTGAATGACAAACCTGAAAGAGCAGAATCAGGGATTGATTGAAATCCACACCAGTGAAGCATTGAGGAGCTTGTCCTCAATGATTTGGAGTTTAAACAAAAATTTGCCCAGGAAATACATGAAAGGAATTTCTACAAACTACTGATTTTTTGATATTCATTATTGAATTTGGCTAAATATCATATTCAATCTTCAAAAGGCAT